>JAVDBV010009948.1:0-15461 GCA_032619315.1 Piper longum
ATATATATATATATATATCTCCTAGCTAATAACCATTATAATATCAAAATGGTATGTCAATTCTTAAAGGTTTTAATTAATCAAACTTGGGTACATAACTTACACGATAGAAAAATCTCATAAACAAGAAGCAGCGTTCCCAGGACTGCACGCAACAAATTAAAGGCAGAGAACGCACCCCCCTTATCAAAATATTATTCTCAATCACGTAGACAACCATACATTGACAGGTACCATGTACAAACACCAAAGCTTTCAATCTCCACAAGACCTCCATTAATTCAACGGATTAGCCTTCATATAAGGTTGGCTATCCCGCCAATCACTCACTCCCTCATACGTCAAGGACTCTCTATCCCCCTTGCCCATGCATCCCATGCAATATCACAATCACACACATGCAGGCCAACGTCGATCCATGGACTCCAATCTCGTTTCCCGGAAATCAAATTTCTTATCTAGTAAATCAGTTCTTGTTCTGGTTTGATCATGGCCGATTTTCGACGATCTTCCCTGGCTTCACCTCAAGGGTATTTCTCTTCCTTCTTCAACTTCTCTACGTGTTTAAATTATTCATGTTATTGTTATTTGTTGATTGCTTCAATCTGATAGCTAGATAGAATATGATTGTTCGGTTTTTCTCGGCTTGATGTGAGAATGAATCAAGAACAGATCAATATGTATGTGTAGGCAAAATTTCAATCGCACAAATTCTGGGAAAGGAGGCAAGGCGTGTTTGCTCAACGAGAAGCATCCACTTATGTTGTCAACATCTGTTTCTGCTCAAGGTTGTCTTCAAAAGTTCAATATGATCAATTTATTACTTTTCAGTGTGACCCATTTGATCATTTTTTCTTGTTTTGACATGTCTGATCCAGATTTGAGAGCCTTGGATGGAGAGAAGTTAGGAGCAGAACCGTCCCCAAGAGCCGTCCTCAAAGATTGCATTAAGAGCAGAGATATTGAAACAGAGGAGTTGGAGACATCATGCTCCGAAGCTTCAACAAACCCAATGCATGCCCATTCGCAGGGCAGACGGTTCTTGCAATTGTTGAAAAAGAAATCCCTGAAACGGCTTCCCACCATTCCACCTGTGTCTGTGCCTACTCTATCCAGGAAGTTCAGAAGTAGCAGAGATGGAAGAAGCCCTGGAACAGCTCATGCCCCAGCAGACCCAGAATTACTCTGCTTCATCAAGCCTTCTTGGAAGAACTTCTCCATTGCCGAGCTCAAAGAAGCTACAAACAATTTCAAACCCAGTTAGTAACATCATACATTAACAACTCAAACTCGAAAACTTACAATAAGAATCAAACATGGTTGATGTTATTTTGCACAGAGAACATTATAGGCAAGGGGGGATATGCAGAAGTTTACAAAGGAAGGTTGCAAGATGGGAAGTATGTGGCCATTAAACGATTAACCAAGGGAACGATTGAGGAGATGACCCATGATTTCTTGTCTGAGCTAGGGATCATAGTTCATGTTAATCACCCCAATGCTGCTAAGTTGATTGGATATGGTGTGGAGGAAGGGATGCACCTCGTTCTTCAATTATCTTCGCATGGAAGCTTAGCTGAGCTACTAACTAGTATGCCTTGTTCTGAAAATCTTTTTGGCTTTTCAAGGCAAATTCACATCTGGGTTTCTCAGATTTTCCATCAACTTGCATCTTTTGATCATGGTTTTTAGGTTCAAAGGAAAAGCTGGATTGGAATACCAGATACAAAATTGCTCTAGGCACTGCCGAAGGTCTGCACTACCTCCATGAGAGATGCCCCAGACGGATCATTCATAGAGATATCAAGGCTGGGAATATCTTGCTTACAGATGACTTTGAACCTCAGGTGCTTCTTGACTATTATTTAAATTTATTTTAGCCGGTTTCAAAATTTATTTTTTAAATATAATACATGTATCCAAAATTTTAAATATGGTATCGGTTACCGTATCAAATTTATAGCAAGTACAAATATATTTGATTTAATCAGGTTAATTCAAGCTCAATTAGTCTTTCAAAGTATCATAAAATAATTTATAGACGTTAAAAATGCTTTTAATTAATATTTAATTAAATAACAGTTAAAATAAGGTAATTTTTAATAAAAAAATCGAGTTTTGGATTAAAGTTGCCAGTACAGTACAATACTTTAGACTATTTATCAATCCATTTTAACTGCAAAAGCCACAAATCTGAGGTCGTCTAAAATTATTCACATAATCCTACTCTTTTATTATTTTAAATTATTTTTTATTAAGAAAATTTCATGTAAATGTTCACGAAAATCTTTTTTTTGTCCAACATATCGAGTAGTCACAAGCCCAAGCTCTCTTCAAAAGCTCGATTCCAGCTTCGAGACAAGTTTTTATTGAGTTACAAGCCAAATCAAGTTTGATTAATTGAGTTATGAATATCCCTACTCTTTTGTAGATAATATATATAGCTAAATATTCTTCCAGATATGTGATTTTGGGCTGGCTAAATGGTTACCAGATCAGTTGACTCATCACACTGTTTCCAAGTTTGAAGGAACATTTGGGTGAGTAGGTATACATATGTTTATCTACACCAATGATTCTATATAATCTAATTGTTCCACTGGTTAATATTATTGTCTGTCTGCTGCAGATATATTGCTCCAGAGTGCTTGCTTCATGGCATAGTTGATGAAAAAACTGATGTTTATGCATTTGGAGTTGTCCTCTTGGAGCTCGTAACTGGGCGCCTTGCTATTGATTCTTCTCAAAGGAGCCTAGTAATGTGGGTATGTTTGTGTGTATATCCTGTTTTGCATCTTCAACTCCATATTGAAAATTTCTTGCTTGAGCACCTGCAAATTGACAAAAGAAAAATTCATTGCAGGCAAAGCCTTTGTTAGAGAAATCCCAACTAAACCAGCTTGTAGATCCCTCACTTGGGGAAGAATACAACCACTTAGAGATAAATTATGTACTCGACACGGCCTTGGCCTGCATTCGACATTCGTCGATTTTACGGCCTAGAATGAGACAGGTACGCATTTATAACTATTATTGTGAATGTTTATTGTTTTATACCGACGTCCTTATATATTTGTAATTACATGAATCCTAATTCACAATTCATATTTTTTTTATTATTTTGGGTATCAGTTGTTTTTTGTAAAGAGCTTTTGGTCATCTTGGGGCAGGTAATAGAGTTGCTAAGAGGTGAAGGTGAGTTTGAGATGGTAACACCAAGAAGAACATGGGGATTGCAGAGGGTGCACTCAGAAGAAACTTTGGATGCTGATGAATACAACTCAACCAGTTATCTGAGCGACCTTGCTAGACTTAGGCAGGTTGCTCTAGAATCTTGATGTATAGTGATATACATATATGTTTATCATCCCACACTGTCAAACACTTGTAAAAAAACACATGCAAATATGAGATCCATGGATAAAGTTATCCACATTATATCGTTCATTCACCGGAGAGAAGCTTCACCTTTGATCAAATCAAGAAACAGGGTGTTTTATAGAGTTAAAGCAGGCAACTTTTCGTCTACTTTCTTTGAAAAACTTGTGATCACTTAGGGCCAGGGGACAATAAAGATCAAAGAAGATGAAGATGGAGTATTTATCATGCACACCAATGATGTATGCAGTTTCTGGTCTTTGATAATATGTTCATGGAAGGTGACGAAGATAACAGTGATTGTACCGAATTGGCTTCAAATATTTGTGTATTATTATATCACATCGACAAAACTACGGACGTACACGAGACATGAGAGATGCCGATCCGTTCACGTTGGACGGCCGTTTTCCACCGGTTTACTCCTCTTTGAAAATTTTATCACAGAAGAATTACCTATAAAAAATACAAAAAAGATGGAATTTTTTATGAAAAGATTTATATCTTACACCTGTTCTTAAATTAACGAAAGATGAAACAAAAATTAAGAGATTCAACTAATAAAGTATAAAGATAAGTCGAATTATTATTTCACTAAATTAAAGTATTTTTTGAGAATCAAATTATCATAGTTCATCTTATTATCTAACAAGAATTCATTAATAAGGTAGGAATTAAAAAGTCATTCTTTAATAAATAGTAATGGATTGACCAATTAAATATAAAAAAATTTAAAAATAAATTAAATTATTATATTATATTTTTTTTATTAAATTAAAAATATATTAAAAATTAAAGTCATTTTCTATGAAATTACTATAATCTTATCTCGTTACTCAACCAATATTTATTTATTTATAATCATCTTATCCCTAGTTCACCCTAGATATATATAAATCTTTATAAAATACAACTAACAAAATTTCATATATTTTACGCGATTAAAAAAAAATCTTCATTAAAACTAAGAAAGGAAAAACGTAACGAGTAAAAAAAAAATATTATTATTATTATTACCCTCCAAAAAACCAAAACTAAGTTTCCACAAGTCTCCCTCCCAAAATCTCTCCCCTCCCCCGATCCGATTTCGGATGGTCTTCGGTGCACCCCGAGCTCCTCTCATGGTCGTCGTCGTCGGCGGGTGGCGGGATGAAGCCCAGCAACGCGGGCGGCGGTGGTAGGAGCGGGTTGCTGCCCACTTCGTTGAAGGTCATCTCCTCCTGCCTCAGGGCTGTTTCGACGAATGCCGGTTCCGTCGTGCGCTCTGCCGGCGCCTCCGTCGCCGCCGCCCTCTCCTCCGACGAGAAGGATGGCTCAGTTTCTGTAGTGAACAGGATTAAGAATAGTGCCTCAGGATGGCTCAATACTGTGACAATGTTGCTGCTTCTGCTACTAGGAAAGTTTCTGTGCCCTCTCGTGCACTGGCTGCCACATTTCACATTTCATTTTCGCAAATTAATAAGGCGAGCCATGAGAAAGCAAATTCACTTGAAAGTCTGTTAGTCTATTCACCATCAGGTCGTGTAGTCCGGCATCAGCTGTTGCCTTCCATTGGTCCAAGTGATTTCAGTTTAAAAACTGGTCCAAGTCATTTTTGCATTGGAGGCTTACGCATCACTGCAGAAGCTGTCCGATGCTGGAATGTATGCCGGAGAGCTAACTGGCCCCAGAGAGAGGGGGGACCTCTTGGGTATTACCTTTGATAAGGTTCACCATGAAGAGATACTTATGGATGGTTCTGACGACAAAGATAATGATGCAATCTGTTCTATGAATTCCTTTTGTCATGACACTCTGGGTAAAGAGTTTGAGAAAAATCATCAAAGCCCTCATAGGTGCAAATGAACTCTGGAAGTATAGCAATATGGCAGAAGTCAATAGTATGCACAATGATGGGTTTTTCATTATTTATTAGAGTGAATTTCATTTTTTATATCTTTTCACCGTTCTGTTGCAGATTTATTTTTATGCATTGTCTTCATCCAAAACCAGCAAGAGAGCTTTCCCTAGTGATTATACTGGTGGGGAAATATAGGCCAAGAAAGTTCCTGTTCATGAGGTTGAATTCAAGCAAACAGAACTCTTGCCTGTTTTTTAGCATTTCCAATGTGGTAACTCTGATTGGAGCAGGTAATTTTTTTTTTATTGATTCTTTTGATATTTTTTTAAAAATTACTTACTAGTGGCAGTTTTATACTTCCATGGGCGAATATGACAGACATTTTGTTCATTTATAGCTTTTTGTTGTTTGCTTCAGTTGTTGGTGGGTGGTGAGTAATAAGTACTGTCTCGCCACTCACATTTGTTTATGGGTCAAATATATGTTTAGCTCTCTTAGTGGTTCAGACCATGTGTGAAGAGATGCTATCCAATAGCCTTTAAATATTTGTATTAAAATCAGTCTTGTTCGTCCCTTGCTTTCCAAGTCATACATTTATGCCAGGAAAATCTCGGCTTCTTCATAAAATGAAGTTATTGTTCTAGTAGAACCAAATTGGATGGAATATGTCAAATCATTTTATCATCTGAACTAGTCCACACTAAAGACAAATTTATTCAAGAGAGTCAGGCTGTGCTTGGCATACCTGCACGCCAGGGACTTGAAGGATCAGTTATTGGTAAGGGTGCAGCTCAAGTTATTTGCACATACTTTTTGTTCGCATCTATATGCTGATAATTTTGTCTTCGTTTGTAGTTTTCTTTTTTTCTGTGATGCTTATCTTTTGATATCAGGATTCCTCGGGCCACAAACAAATTTGCAGGTGCAGACGTTACAAATCTTTACCAAGGACCTCAATTGTCACCAAGCTCCGTTCTGCTCAACCATTCCTACAAAGATATAAATATCAAAGAAAATATGATACAGTCAGTTTCTGGAAAATCTTTTGAACAATATTCTCCAACTTCTCTTTTAGAGAACACTAATCCTGGTCGAGTTAATTGTCTTGTAAACAATTATCTTCTTTAGAAATTGGATTGGGTTTGGTGGAAGTGCAGAATGCCAATGAGGAAACAAGAACTCCCCCAATTTGTCATTTGTTTTGGGGCAGAAAGTGATGTCTCAGTTAGGTCAACTTCCAACCAATCTGCACCTGAGATACTTGCAGAGAATATACAACTGTTGATTCATACGAGCCAATTCATTTTGCCCAATATTTTAATGAGGGCTATTCTAAAGCATCCGAACTCAATGACTGCTGTGACTTGCCGAACATTGCTACTCATGTAGAGAGCACCAGCAGCCACTGCAAGAGAGAAATTCGAAGGAGATGGGGACCAAGATGACATGATGGGGGGCATATTTGCTGTCTGTGAAGAAGGTAATGGTGAACATAGCTTTTTAATACAATCAATTGGAAGTTGTATGCGTAATTTTTAAGTGCTTTTGAGGTGGTGTTTTTCATCTCAAGTGATCTACTTTATTTGGTGCTTATTCTTGATTATTATGAGCTGTTGCCTATTTTGTTTCTTCTTATAGTTTGTTATTACAATGTGAAACTTATGAAACAGGTTAGCTGGTGCTTCATTGTATCACACTGCAATGATGCTGAACGCGAATTCTTTGGTTGGACTAAGTGTTCTAGGAAAGTTGCTTTACAAAATTCTATGCTGGAGGGACCGTGTTAGGTTATGGAAAAGTATAATCTGTTCATCATGAATCCGTCTTGGGGTCATCATCTTCCATCAAATTGGTTACTTTCTTGTACATTTTGTAGATTGACATTTGAAAATATCTCAATTGGGGGGAACATCACGGGCACCGTGGCATGACAAATCTCTTGGTCCTGTGGAATCTATGACATTGTCAAGAGTGGAGTCTGCCGGCCATGTCCGTAGTGATAAATGTACAGAAGGATTGAAGCTTGAACTTAGCTCATTTTTGCTATCTACCGGTGAATGAAATTGGTTTATTTCTTCCTCTTTCTTCTGTAAACTCCGTAAATTGTTTATAGGAAAAAGACAAGAAGAAAATATTTACTAGGAATTGTGTGATGAGTTGTATTGGGTTTATTTCTTTTATTTTTTTTATCCGAGTAAATCATGTTTTTTTAAACAAGCAATGAGCAGATACTAGGAACACTGTCTATGTTTAGAAAGTGCTCGAACTCGATTCATTTGTTTTCAAATTCATGTCGAGCTCGAAATCAGTTAGAACATAATTCATTTGTATTTTTTCACACACAAATTTTAAGAAGAAATTAATTCTTGAAAGATTAAATAATTTAACTTTGTCAAAAATTTTGATTTTATATAAAATTCTTATTTTATTGTATAAGATTACCATCACGACACTATTATTTATTAATTTTTAGATTATATACAAATATATAATATTAAATTTTTGAGTGGAGTCTAACAGAGCCAAATAGAAGTGTGCTGGACTCATAACTTCAAGTAGGGGTGGTGAGTTGATAACAACCCAATAAGGTTCGAATTTGCTTGTTTAGCTTGATTTTGTTTGTGTTGAAGTTTGACTTGAATCAAGCCAACACAATCATGAACACACCTCTCTTCGGCTCATCTTAACTTCAAATTCAATACTTTATAATAGGTATAATATTTTGCGTATATTTTATAAGAAAGAATAATGGATGTAATTATATTGTAATGATAGTTTTACATAATAATATATAAAATGTATTCCCAAACAAAATATTTGACTAATAATTAAATTAAAATTAAATTATTTAAATTTTTATAATTTATATTATCTCAAATTATATAAAAAAAATTAAATATTAACTTTCCTGACTCGAATAGCTAGGCTTGGCACCCCTAAAATTATCAATTCAAGTCAAACTGTGTGCATTATCGGACGAGTTTGAGTTTGGTCGACCGGTTAAAGAGACGAGCATAGGATGTCCGAATCCGAATTTCATCCACAACAAATAACATAAATGGTTTTATACCTACAAAATTAAACATTTTAACCGTACCGGTAATAGAATTCGGGCACGGTCAAGCCAGACAACGTGACCCGAAATAGCGCCGAAAAACCCGCGAACCACGTGTTACCTCGTCAACTCTCGCCCAAGTCCCAACCACCTTCTTCCCGATACTCGCCTCCCCGCCGGCCGCCGCCGCCGCCGTCTTCGCCGGAAACTCGCGGCGACGCCGATATGGAGCAATCGAGGGTCGTCTTCGTCCTGGTATCCCTGTCGTTCTCGATCCATCTCTCCGTCGGAGCTACCGCCCATTCGGGTCCCGGCGGATCCACCGTCTCCGCCGCCAAGGCTAGGCAGGTATCGTGGAGGCCGAGGTCAGTCTCGCATTTCGGTCCTCCCCTTCCCCTGCCCTGTTCGCCATTAGCTGATTTTGCTGCTCCGTTTTTGTCTCTTTGGAGCAGGGCTTTTGTGTACGAGGGTTTCCTCACCGGCGACGAGTGCGATCATTTGGTCTCTCTGGTTGGACCTCTCTCTGTCTCCTCCTTCTAATTGGGGTCTACTTTGTCCATTTAATTTTTTTTTTTCTATTTCGATTTGGAAGGTGGAATTTTAGTTAATTAGATCGATGGTTTCAGTTTTCTTGGCCGAGTTTGATTTTGATTTCGATTATCATTTGATTTTTTTTATAATTGTTTTGATTTCTAATTCATTTGATTTTGATTTTGATTTTGATTTTGATTTGTGAGATGTAATACTTTGGTCGACCATTATTTCATTTTGACGTTGATTTGCATTTTGCATTCGATTTGCATGATGTAATTAGTTTACTTGGTCGATCGGTTGAATTTGAGTATGGTTTTGAATTCGATTTGCATGATGTAATTAGTTTACTTGGTCGATCAGTTGATTTTGATCTGGATTTGAAAGGATACATATATTTATGTAAATTTGAGGAATATGATGTTTCTTTGTTTGATTTTGATGGATAGTCTGGGTTTTGATTTTCTTTTTTCGTTTTGTTTTCGTAGGCCAAGTCGGAATTGAAGCGGTCGGCGGTGGCCGATAATCTGTCGGGAAAGAGTACGCTCAGCGATGTACGCACCAGCTCTGGCACGTTCATCAGCAAGGCCAAGGTTGTTTTGATTTTCCTCCTCAAAGTTTCTATTTTAGTTCTTTAATTAGAATTATCTTTTGTGTTTTTATCCTCGCTATGTAGTATATTTTTGGGGAGTTTGTTTCCATCGAAACATCGTTTTCTGCAGCTAGTTGTAGTTTGCTTATAGATGGAGAGGGCGTTTACCTTGCTCTCACTTTACAATTATGCAGTATAACTGATGTGCCCCATATTTGCAAATGGAGGTTGGTGGCATGGAATTTTTATTGCCGATTGTTAGCTACTAATGAAAATTGATGACAAAGGCTATGCCAAAACAATGCACCTGAGTTTTTAGCTGGATTTGGTTGGAAAGATGTAGGCTTTAGCTTTTAACATCACAGTCCTCATCTCCCTTCCTAGGTTAATGAGTACACGTTTTGGGATGATTTTTTAAACAAATATTACTACAGTCATCATTCATTATGAAGTTGGTAATAATAAATGCTGAAAGATTGAAGAGAAATAAGCTAAAGATTCTTTCACTAAAATGAAAAAGTAGAGCGGCATTTCAATTGATGTGGAGAAGTGTATGGGCCTTGTTGCTTCAGTCATTCTCTATGATCTGGGCAACATGGATGATTCTAATAATGATTTCAGCATCTACTTTTTATTTTTATTTTTTTGGAAGAAGCTGCTAGTTAGATTTTCAGTATCTACTAAATTGTTGAGTGCGGTTTTGATTCAGATCACATGAAGTAGTTAGTAGAGATGATTTCGGCATTACATTTTTAGTCCTTTGAACAATCTTGTTGCATTATTAATAGAAAATTACCTAATTATATAACGGAGTAGTAGGCCTGCACAACCAAGGATTTAGTTCTTTATACCTGTAAAAACGCCAACCAACATAACTTTCTTTGTCTTCCTCTTTTATATATATATATATATATATTTTAAAAAAAATTGCTACTCTGAGCAGGATCCTGTTGTCTCCAGAATTGAAGACAAAATTGCTGCATGGACATTTCTTCCTAAAGGTAGATTTTATTTATGAAGACAAAATTTACTAATTTCAAGTTTTATGCATTTCTGAGGATGATAGGAGCTACAGTTTTACTTGTTCGACTGAAGTTGGGCTTTTTACAATTTTTTGAGTTCAGAAAATGGTGAAGATATACAGGTTTTGAGGTATGAACAGGGCCAAAAATATGACCCGCACTATGATTACTTCTCTGACAAGGTTAATATTGCTCGGGGTGGGCATCGTATTGCAACTGTGCTTATGTATCTCACTGATGTGGAGCAAGGTGGCGAAACAGTATTTCCTGTGGCAGAGGTTAGTTAATAAGTGCACACGCCTGTTGTTACGTTTTTAAACTTGAAGTTTTTTCTGTTTTGATTGAGTTTGGAGTTTTCAAATTCTCCATTTTGGTGTGAAGTTTACTGGCTAATTTCAATTGTTGTCTTATAGGAATCAACTCGCCGTCGGAGCCATGTTGGGGACTCTGATCTATCAGATTGTGCTAAAAAGGGAATAGCTGGTAATTATTCACTGTTCACACTTGTGTTAATATAATGTTTCTCTTTTTTATTATCTTGAATTATGATCTGAATTCACTTATATAAAATATCCAATTTGATGAGTTTGATATTCATTCAATGCCAAACGTTAATATAACTGATCTGTGGATTCAGTAGTATCCCTGGTAAATGAGACTACATTGGGCGAGGTAATAAGTGTGCAAATGAGTTCTACATGAGAATGATGAGCAAAAGTAATTAATGCAGACTGCAAGATAACTTGAGAAGAAAAGACTCATAAAGATTCCTTCTCTATAATCTTACTCAAAATCTCATAGAAGATGGGCAAGGGTTAGCACAAAGCAAAAATATCACAAAGCAAAAGAAATTATTCTTGTATTCAATAATGATAGATAGATCCGGCAAATAGCCTACAACCCTGATATTTATAGTAGAATACATAATAATCTTATTTGAACTAGAAAAATAACTAAGACTCCAACTTGTATAGGAAATATCTAAATATGACTCAAATAAGAAATAACTCTAACTTATTATAAAACTCAAATATTAGTGTAACTAGAAACTCTTAAATTAGACACTTCTAATATAAATAAAAAATATAGCTACTAAGAATTATCTGTCATCAGGGAGCGGATGCTTCCACATTTTATAATATTAATTAATAAATAATTGCCTGCCATTCTGTCAGATGTGATGTCCTTTATTTTCTTATGCTGTTGATTTGGATTTTAAGATTGCTTATTTATTCGGTTTTTTCTTTTTTGCCTCAGTTAAACCACGGAAAGGGGATGCTCTTCTTTTCTTCAGCCTCTATCCAAATGCTTCACCAGATGAGAGTAGTCTCCATGGTGGGTGTCCTGTGTTGCAAGGTGAAAAGTGGTCTGCCACAAAGTGGATTCATGTCGACTCATTTGATAAGACTATTAGTAGTGGTGATGGTACTTGTAAGGACGACAACACTAATTGCGATCGGTGGGCTGCCCTTGGTGAGTGCACCAAAAATCCAGAATACATGGTTGGTTCTTCTGATGTCCCAGGCTATTGTAGGAGAAGTTGTAAGGTTTGCTAGCCTCTTCCTGTTCTCTTTTCCACGGAGTAAATTTGTTTTGGATATTGAATATTCTACAGCCTTGGACACATGTATATCATAATTCATAATTCGTATAATTTTGTATCCGTTGTTCGTTTGTTTAATGTAAACAAAAAAACAAGTTGGTCCTATTTTTATTGGAAATTTATGATAATATTGATCTCCAATGTGACGGATGAGCAGGACTTGTGATTTCCTTTTTTGGAGAAGCAGGTCTTGTGACTTGTATTATCCTTTTCATAATGTATGTAAAGATGACGATTGTTGGATCATCATTCGCTTTTTACTGGTGACCAGGATTAATGAAGTCATATATTATACAACCAATGGTTAAACAGATAGAAAAAGCTTTGATATCCCAAATAATTTGTATTTACGCAATGTGAGTTTTTAAAATCTCGTTTCCAAGAAAGTAGCCAAGAAAAGAAGCTGATCAATTCTCGCTTATGATCTGTAACCTGAGGACATTTGGGTGTGCATATATCATTGTGTACGTTCATATTTCTTTTTGAAGCTGTCTGCTTTCAATTTTATGTGCTGCTCAATCTGCTCAGGTAATATGTATACGGGATTTTTTTTTAAAAGAAAATTATGTTGTAAATTCATATGATAGCTTCTCAGAATTTTCATTGCAGTTTCTGCGAATCTTATAATTCTATGGCTTATCAATTTGGCTAAATACGAAATTGATGGGAGGTTTGGATCATTCTCAAAGAATGTATAACTTATGCCCCCTTCTGTGATCTTGGAATTGTTTCATGGTTTAGATGCCAGATGGAGTTATAAGAAACAGATTTACTCAAGTTTTTGCTGTATTACTTTTGAATAATCTTTTCTATTGGAAGTAATAGTACACATGAAGAGAACTTATAAAGCGGATCAGTAGTAGCTTTAGCAACATATTTGCTCATCTATGCTTGATATAGGCCGTTGTGTTCATAATAACTAGCCAAGCCAAGATTTTTGCGCAATATTCATGCATTGTATAAGTTGATTTATTGAAAAAAGATTGAGATAAATTTGTTATTATTAAATACTTTGAAGAAGATTGAGATAAATGTTTACTGCATTTAAGAAAATTAAATAAATATTTTAAGAAGATTTTATTATGAATTCTGTTGTTATTTAGTTGTTTGAAAAGATATTATAATCGGAGAACATTATTTGTTATAAATTTTGTTGTTATCGGAATATTTATTATTATTTTTTAAAAATAATTTATTAGTTTAAAAGTTATTATTAAATCGTGTTAGAAAACATCCCCGGAGGCATTAACAACATATTAAACGTGAAATGGGAAAATAGTGCAATTAGCAGAAACTCATTAATCAATTAACTCCCCATAGACTGCATGCGAAAAAAAAAGTAATCAAAAAATATTTTATTAATTTTAAGGAACTCTTTCTCTTGAAGCAGTCCAGAAGGTAGTTTTTATCAGAAAACTCCTCATTGGGCAGCGTCTTCATGCCTCGTTCCGACCAATCTGGTTTAGGTATTTGAGGTTAAGGATGATATGTTGATAGAGAGACGACATCTCCTCCCAGCAGAAGAAATTTCGTCTCGTGGAAAGAGGAAGTACTTGAACTCATCATCTTGCCATGAGAGACCATCCAACCACTTTTGCTCTCCCCTAATCACACAAGTTTCAAGTGAACTATAATCGTTCATTAGCCCCCACGGCAGCTTCTTCAACTTTGGACAACTTGACAAGCTAAACTCTGAGAGGGAAGGAAAGATAACAGAGTCACCACAAATGATGTTTAGGTTGTACATGTGACAGAGTTCCAACACTTCAAGCTTCGGGACACTCTCCTTCACTAACCAGCTCTCCAACTGGACAGCCACGCATTAAGCTCAACCAGGCATTGGACATGGTGAAGCCCATGAATCTATTGAAGGGAGGAGCTACAATTGACGATTCCGAGAGTCTGTACGATGGGAAGTCTCCGATTTGAATCTCTCCCAGCTTAGAGCACCAGCTTATCTCCAGCCCTGTGAGACATGCAAGACTTGGCATTGAAGGTATGATTGCAGTATATATTGGTAAATAAGCCATATAGAGCTCGGCTAGGTTGTTCATATTTTTCAGTGCTAATAACAATTGAATCCAACTGACTGAGGGACAGACTCACACTCGCAAGCTTTGAATGCGACACAATTGACTCAGACCCCCGATAGAGACAACTTGATTTCTTGGATAATCCTCACGAAAATGGACAAGTTTTCCAACTTGGTTAGTTCCCACAATCCTGCTGGCAACACGTTGAAGCTGGTTACATGAATATTGAGAATTCTTAGTCCAACCATCTGTGCAAAAGATGTAGGAAATCTTTCCACCTAGCATCCAAGTTCATAGGAGTATTTTACCCATTCGTAGGGGCGTCCAAGCTCTAAGAAATATAGCCTGTTTAGATTTGTCAGTCCTATAGAAAATTCTTTGGGGCCTATGTTGAGCAATAGTTTTCTTAGCTCAACCAAATGCCCTGTTGTTAATGGCAGCTCTCTAAGATACACGTTATCCTCTAATCTTAGCACTACCAACTTGCTCAAATTTCTTATTTCTTCTGGTAATCTCATCAAATTCGACCTACTTATACGGAGGTATCTCAGCTCTGATAATTTGCCAATTGCGACTGGAATGCCATGAAATTCGACCCCATCAAGATGCAGGACTGTTAACCCATGCATTGATCCAAAAAACCCATATAGTGCACTAACTCTGGCTAGTCTCCTCCTTGGTTCACTTTGCAGCAATGCCAAGAGATTATTGCAAGTTGGTTGTTCAGGTAGCATGCTCTTTTCTTATATAAAAACCCTCTCTGCCCTTCTCCATCTCGCAGCTATTTCTTCATTTGAAAAACTGGTTCCACTAAGTATAAAATTCAACTTGTCATCACATATGATCCACAATCCCATTTCCCACATAATGTCATACATCTTTACTGTAAAACCCCAACTTCAAGTTGAGGTTTTACTCACCTATTGCCTTGTGCGGTTTGGACCAATCTTGAGTTGGTTCACCTTTTAGACCACGAGTATGAGGCCTAGATGAATGTATGAACATTTTTATAGAGGCTGAGTATGCCCGATATACAACTAATATCTTCAATTATGCTACACCAGAGCAAGAGTTATCAACATATATTTGATATATACGAGTTCTTGCTTGTGTTAACTTAGGGTTTTAGGGTTAGATTGAGGTCGTTGCAACTTTTAGTATCCATTTAGACTTTTTCATGGTATCTCTTTTACATGCATCTTAGGGATTTCATACTATTACATTACCCATATAGGCCCAGTTTGATTTAAACCTCAGATCACCAGTTGAGGTTAGAGTTTCGAAGCCCATTTAGCTTACTAGGTTCGATTTCTGTCCATAGAGACTATGTTAGACTTCGAGTCAGTTTCAACTTTTGGCTATAATCTGAGCTTTCCGTATATATATATATATATATATATATATATA
>JAVDBV010009949.1:0-14255 GCA_032619315.1 Piper longum
TCATAATAAATATATATATATATATATATATATATATATATATATATATATCTCAAAAAAAAACTTTTGAAAAAATAAAAGAGAAAATGTTTTTTGAACCAAAATTCAAAAAACCTAAATGTGGCCAAACGAAAGGATTTGATGTAGCAAGCACGTACTACATCAAACTCCCCATGTAACCCACGATTCAAAATTTTAAAAAATATATATATTGGTGGTTAATTTAGTCGCTTGGTCACACCTTGTTAATATAAATGTGGTGATTAATATAAATATGAATTGATAGGTTTTTTAAAATAGTTAATTATTTTAGAGTCAAATTCATAAATTTATTTTTCACATGTTATCAAAGCTGACCCACGTAGAATTTATTTTTTGTGTATGCTGTTTCATTAGCACTCACATTGCAAACATATTTTACGTTGTCTATCTATAAATGTCCACGTGATAAGTCTAATATTATCTGTAAGTGCCGGGGTGCGTTAATATTATTGCCTTCCATCATTAACATAAACATGACTCCTTATATTTCGAAAGTGTCAATCAGGCTGCCTAATCCAGCCGCCAAGTTGTACGGCATCTTGGTGAGATATTTATTTTTATTTTAGATTTATCTAATTGGACGGCGCAGATTACGTAATACGGGCTCTGCTTGCACCAATTCGAGAAAGGCACCTGGTCACTGACATTACAACATCTTCCGCCGTTCACTAACCTCCCTCATCGGGAATCTCCACCGGCCGGCGAACGATGGCGGCTGCCCATCCTGCTCCAGATTCCGAGGAGCCTCGCCGGGAATGGGAGGATCTTACCCATGTCTGCCTTCTCAACGTCCTCGCCCGCCTCTCCCTCGAGGACCGGTGGAAGGGCGCCTCGCTCGCCTGCAAACCCTGGCTCCTCGCCTCCAAAGACCCCTCCCTCTTCACCACCTTCGATCTGGAGCCCCGATTCGATTCCTCCCGCGATAGCCCCCGCTGGTGGACGCCGGAGTTCGAGAGGAAGATTGATTCCATGCTCCGTTCGGCGGCCGAGTGCGGGGATGTGGGGCTCGTCGAGGTTCGCGTTAGGCACTGCTCCGATCGGGCGCTCCTAGTTCTCGCCGACAGGTGTGTCTGTGCAATCTTAATGCTGAGGTCTCAATATTTCAGATTGTTGTCGAACTCGATCACGAAATTTGTTGTCTTTCATAAATTTGGTAAATATATAAGTTTCTATCTAAGCCAAAGTTGTTAGAAATTGGAAATTTCGTAATCTTTTATTGAATACATTTATACCTCTTGTGATCTTTTTCCAAACGACATGCCAGGGAATCGACAAACTTATTTCTTCATCAACTAACTTATTCGAATTTTTATGGCACGGAATAGACAAAGATTTTGTTGGGCGTACAAATGTTTGTGTCAAATACAAAAGTCACGGGTGCTCTATTTGAAATTATGCACCATTTTTAACATTCTACATCAATCTACTGACTACTAGCAGCAACCTCTGATTTTTGTTGCTTCTTGTTGTCACGGCTTAGGTTCCCATTTATAATTGGTTCTTGCTTTGCCCCTGACATTGAAGTCCTTTTTTTTGAGACGTGGGTTATGGTGTTTATCATTTTACTTCGATCTACTGCATATAGGCAAGCAGTGATTTGTATGCTTGTCGTTATGGCGCCTTAGGGTTCCGTTTGTCATTGTTTCTTGTGGAGCCATAATCTTCAAGTCCTTTCTGTCAATATCTGTGAAATGTGATTTACATAGCTAGGGGATTAAAAAATTTTCTATCTAAAATATTATATTTGGCATACAGCGTCTGATTATGACCGTCACAGGTATTTTATTTACAATGAATGGAAACTTTTGGTCTGAACTGAAAATTTGGGCAACGTCTAGTCCTAACTCCTAATGTGCTGCATGATCGAATTTAGGGTATTCATCATTGCAGTTTGTCTATTTTCATCAAAGTAAACAACATCTACTTTAATATGCTTGTAGTTCTTATGGCTTTGTGATCCTTTTTGCAGAGCTCCTAACCTTCAAGTCCTCTCAATTAAAAGCTGCCCAAATGTGACCGACATGTCTCTGGGGAAGATTGCAATTGCCTGCAAATTGCTTACTGAGCTCAATATCAGTTTCTGCTATGAAATCTCTTACAAGTCACTGGAGATTATTGGCATAAATTGTCCAAGGCTGAAAATTCTCAAGAGGAACCACATGAATTGGCCAGACCCATCTCAATACAAGGGGATAGTTCCCAATGATTACCTCGATGCTATTCCTCAAGATGGGGACCAAGAAGCGCAAGCCATTGCAAATAACATGAAAAACCTGCGGCACCTTGAACTACATTTTTCAAAGATGACATCAATTGGGCTGTCATGCATTGCGAAAGAATGTGAGGATCTAGAGTTTTTGGATCTCTCTGGATGTGTCAATCTTACCAGCAGGAGCATGGAAGAGGCCTCCACCAATCTCAAAAATCTAAAACGGCTGGTGAAGCCCAATTTCTTCATCCCTCGGTCGACTTTCAATATGGACAGGTATGGCCACTGGCAATTATATGATGAAAGGTTTCAAACAGGTGCTTTTATCCAGCTATAACTAGCTCAAAGTGATTCTTAACTTTGGATGGCCAAACTCTTCCACCATTTCATCAACTTCCTTGGATGTGAAGCATGGAGGTCAGGTGTGGATGTTGTATTCAATATTGTAATACTAGTTATTATTGCTCTTTGTACTTGGCGATGAGGGTATAATCCTCAATGTGTATATATATTTGGAATGCAGGATGTAGAATCTATGTCCATTGGTGCATCCTCATCACAGCAATAAATAAAACAATGGTCTTGTTTTAAGATGATGCTGCAGTCTGCACTTATGGGCGATTCTACCAGAAATTTGTTACGTTAGCCACTCAAGCTTAAACGAAGACAAGCTTATTTGAAATTTATTCAGAAACATATATAAAAAATGGATTTGAGGTGTTAGGTTTGTAATATTCCTTCGCATGTAACATTATAGCGTCCTGATGTTAAAGGAACATTTTGAAAGCGAAATTAAAAGAGCCACAATCCTTAAAAAAATTAGTTATTTGCCTTGAAAAACAACCCGCGTTAGCTTTGATAGCAAGTAAATTTAAGATAATTAGGGAGTTCATCTTAGGGCGACAAGCTGCTCTTTAATCAAATGAAAGTATTTGAGATTTTTTGAACTTGTAGACCTGATCATTGAACTTTTAAGAACACCTCCTTTTAAGGATGCTTAATGGCATTGTGCTAAATGATTTTTAGCCTATGCAGCCTTTATTGCTCTTTGGTTAAGTGTTACTTAAAAAACGAAATTTATGCTGTAAGTAGTTTCACTGCAAACTAGTCTGTTTCAATGAAGGTATGATTTTTTTTTTCCAAGGCTGATTTTTTTTAATTGTGTGACTCTGCAGGTGAACATCCCTGTCAAATAAACTGCATTGTTTTGACAAAGGACTTAAAGGACGTATCTAAAAAAACAATAATCTTTCCATCACGTTTCAGGGATGATGTTTTAACCACATTTTTAACTGGCACCTTTTTACCCGAGCTGCTTACATTGGTGATCTTAACATGAATAATAGTTTTGAGGATTAACAATTAACAATATGAAAAAAGGGATATGTATATCTATATACGATCCGAATTCAAATATCCAAACATGTATCCAATCCTAACGGAAAAACTTCGTCCCATTTATTATATTTGTATCGGATCCGAATTCGTCAAACGTGTATCCTACTAAATTAAATAACATATATAAAATTTTAAAATTAAAATGGAAAAAATAATAAAAAGTATTATTTTTAATATTTTAAATTATTAATATAAATTATATATATATAATTTTATAAAATAATATATATTCAGATCAAAACACACCAAATCCATAACCTACCCAAATATTTTTAAATATATTATATATTTAAAAAATTTAAACGGATTGAATCAAATTTACATACATTGATTGGATAGGAATCGCAACGTGGGAACCCATCCCTTGGGTTTAGAACTTAGAATATATGGTAAATTATAATTATGCAAGTGTAATTAGCGCGTAGGATACGGCTGAAAAATATTGGGACGCGGCGGCGTTTGTAAAAAAACTTTTACGTCAAACAAAGCAGACAAAGACATTACCCCCGCTTTACTCGGAATTCAAAAAACCGAAAAAACGCCTCGCCGGAGCTTCTCGCGGAGCTTCTCGCCGCCGGCGCCGATCTCCGGCGAGAGATGGAGATGGCGAAGCAGCCCCAATCCCAGCCCCAAAGCGCGGAGCCGAGCTCGTCCATGAAGCTCGCCCTCGCCGTTGCCCTCATCCGATCCCGACTCCAACGCTCCCCTCGCATCCCCTTCTCCGACTCCGATGCCCTCCGATGGCGCCGCAAGGCTCGCCTCTCTCCCACTCTCTCTCCCACCTCCCATCTTCTTCTCTCTCGTCCTGATTGAACCGCTTTTTTCCATCTCTCCTCAATAGGCCAAGGATCGGAAGCGGGAAATCCTGCGGTTGCAGCAAGAGCTCAAAACCGTCGAAGGTTCGTGTTCGGGGGTTTGTTCGATGTGCGACTGTTTTGACTTGCTGATTTTTTGTTGAGGTTTCTGCTTTTTTTTTTTTAAATTTTGAAATTTTAATTTTAATTTTTTCGTTTTTGGCGTTTGTGCAGATGGGAGATTGTGCGATGCGGCGACGGAGTTCGCCTCTTGCAAGTGCCGGTTCTTTGACGGTTTGGGTAAGCATTGGGAGAACGACGAGGGGCACCAGGTTAACGAGGTTTTGCACCGCAGGTTTTTGCGTCAAGGTGAGCCGATGCGAATTTGATGCTTGCATTTTCTTTTTCCTTTTGTCTTGTGTGTTTGATGTTTAGAATTTGAATTTTTTCTCGACAATTGTTGATGCAGTTCGTTGGAAGCAGCGAAGAGACGGCGGGGATTGTCGTGATCTGCAGACTCACAAATTAGGTATATTTCTTTTATTCAATTTCCTTTATGCTAATTTTTCTTTAGAGAGCGGTTTTGTCTTTCTTAGTAGAATCTGGAGCTTGTTGAATTTTCGTACTATGCTTGATAGTTAGCTTGTTTGCCCTCGAATGCTTGGCTTGTAAAATTTCCTAATACTTGCAATGGTTGCTTGTTTAGATTCTCAGTGAGCAGTTGTTGCTTGTTAATTTCTCATTCGTATTTACATTTTTTACTTATCACGACGTACTAGAAATGCAGCTTCGTAATTAGAATCCTAGATGTTGTCTTTGAGTAATTTAATGCAATGTAGGGAGCGACTATATTTTTTATATAGCTTGGTTCAGACTTTTGTGTTTTCTCTGTTTTTTTTAGCCTTGAGAAGAAAATTTTCTGTACATAATGCTAACACGATGTTTAAACTAAAGAATCAGAGGTATTTGGAGACGATGAACTACAGCAGCTTAGCACTTGTGTTGATTTTTTGATGGAGCACTTCAGTTATTCTTCTCAAGTTAGGTTCTCTGGTGACATTTGAGATTCTTTTTGTGCTATAGGGGTATAGTTAATGACAGCTAATAGCTGCTGTTGTCTTTGGTAGGCGGCTATGGTACCCTATTTTTCTTCATTATCACACCAGGCAGTTGATATCATCCATGGCAAGTACCCTGTTATTGACTAGATATACAGATGCATTTCTGGTGTGTACCTTGTAGTTTTACAATTTGATTTAGAGAATGTTGTTGATTGTATCTTCTCTGTATTCGAAAGCTTCGTTGAAGAACATACTATCAAGGAATACAGATAAGGAGCTTCTTGAGTCTGTTGTTAGCAGCATGATATCACGCTTGATAAGAAGGATGTGTGCCCCTTTGGAGACAAAAGGTACCCTTTCTGTAAACTCTTTCTGAAATAGAAGTTGTGGAATTATGATGAATCTGGAGTGCCGCTTCAATTTTTATCATCACAAATGATTTATTGGAGTTCCTCCTCTGTTTCATAATTTCAAATATAGTGCAAGTGAACTATGGAAGAGATCTTTATTTTAGATTGTATCACCATGTTGATGTTTCTAAGTACTCTTTTTTTGGCGGGGCCAGACTCATCTGGTTCCGATACTCAGTTGCATGCTCAGCACCTAATCCGTACACTGGGAGGCAATTTTTACGTTGGTCAACTGGCCCTTATCTTGATTTCTCACAAAATCACGGAACTAGGAGAAAGCTTGCTTTTAATGGATCCCTTCAATGATGCTTTCCCTGCAATTCATGACTGTTTGTTTGTGCTGTACGTATCATATTTTATTGACACCGAGTACTTTTGCATTTTAGTTCAAGTATTATTTTAGTTCTAGTATTAGAACTAAGTGTGAGATAGGGTCCTTATAGTGAAAAAATCACACAATAACCCCTGATGAGGGCACTTAATGTTGAAGCTGCTCTGTTTGCATAGGTATACATTAGGTTGGTTGCTCAGTGTTCAAGCTAAAATGAGCATTTAGACTTATTCGTAAGCATTAACTAGTCAAGTATTACTTAGTGTCGGGAGTGTGGCATATGTTCATTTTCAGCTTTCTACAAAATTACATCCCTAATGACATTAATTTCAAACCGTTGCATGCAAAATAGGATTCAGCTTGTTGAATTTCTTATTATGGACCATGTGCGGTCTTGGACAAAAACTGAAGGTTTTCAAGAGAGTAAGTATCTGGCAGAACAACTTCCATATCCGTGTTACCTTGAGCTTTATCTCTTCCATGCTGCAGTGTATATTGAAGCGGATTTAAGTTTCAATATGCATAGCTGGTTTAGCTTCGATTGTTATACAAGGAATTCTTGTAGGAATACATGCATGCGTCCTTTCTTTTACATAAACGGCTAGGCTTAGATTGTATTAGAATAAACAGAAAGATATTAACATATCATGCTCGATCATTGCCATTTTATTTAGTGATAACAACATTTTGCATGGTAGATATTAACTCTTGTTTGTAACCATCAGTTTTCAGTATCGATTTCTTAGGTTTCTTTCACCATACCTAAAGAAAATGGGCAAGTTTCTGTGAAAGGGGGTAGAACTGTGCAATGTTTCAAATTTTTGTGTGTATACTAGATATTGAACATGGTACACTAAACACTGTTTTTTACTGTGATATTTTACTATTACACTAATAATCGAATGGCGACAAGAAGTTATACGAATCTCTATACGTACTCAAATTTTTACATTAATGCATTGCGACAGGGCTTTTCGAAGACTGGTTAAGATTGTTTCTACAAGTCCAAAGAATTTTCAGGCTATTGGAAGACAGGAACGGGCTGTATCTGATATATGTGGATCGTATAAAAGGGGAACTGGTAAAGCGACTCGGAGGTAATTGCCAAAGACTATTTCCCAAAGATGTTCTCGAGAGTTGGTTCAACTGATGGTACACATTCACAAAACATTTCAAAATACCTATAACATACAAGTGAAAACTCCAAATGTTAATGCGTTTCTTCAATGTTATCCAACTGTGATTCTTCAATTGATATTATATATTATACTGATAATAATGCATGAACAATCAAGAAACTGGTACCTGTTAGTTTGCATTTGGATGCTTTCTGACGCAAAACTCTGTGAATATCAGTATCTACACTTGCTGTGATGCAGTCACTAAACATGGTTGGCTGGTCAAAACTTTTTCAGACCAGAAAAACTAAGGAATTAGTATTTCACAAATCCAGTGTTTTTCTGTGCTTTACCCAAAACAGCATCCAAATTACCATTATACAAGTCAAGATCTTTGGCGACGGCAAAACCTGCCTGCAAACCATCAACTGCGGCACTTACTATTCCTCCGGCATATCCCGCACCCTCTCCGATCGGATACAAGCCTTTCAATGTGATGCTTTCGTAGGTCTCATTGTCACGTAAAATCTTGACAGGAGCACTTGTTCTTGTCTGAAATCGCAAAAAAGAATCACCGAACTTAATGAGTAGACTGAAGAAAGGCAAATAAAGATACAGTTCAATATATAGAAAAAACTTTTTATGAAATAATTACTAACAGTGTATCAGAAACATTACCTCCACTCCATGCAGAAGGGCATCTCTAGAAATAAAACCTGGGAGCTGAAGTCATTTAGCAAAGATAAAAATATCAATCTTGTGACCAAGATAAAATTTGTACCTAGGTCCACACACAGATCCACACACAAATTTCATCTTTTATATCCGCATTCTTCATTTGATCGTCATTCTTTTACTATAAGATTTGGCCAGCGGAAGAGATTTTTCTTGACACAACTCTCTTAGAACTTCCCACAAGTTGTTTACAGCTTTCCTCTCCATACATCCAACTCATCGAGACAAGACAACATTTTATAAACCTGTAAGCTCTAAACCTAAGTTCCATCAATCATCGATCTCCATTCCTACACAAAATTATGGCTAAAATGCTGTATGTAGTACTCTTTTCATACCACCCTATATAGTTAGAAACAATTGTCTCTACGGAAAAAAGCAACACAAACATGATGTTATAAACCACCATTTAAATTCTCCTTTGTGGCTTACACATGTGAGGTGTACAATCTAAAACTAATGCAGGAGACCACAAGGAAAAATTGTTCATCAAAACCACCTAGGTGATAGGAATATAGGAACAGAATGCCATGTCAAAACCAAAAAACACTATATTACAAAAGGATACTACATAGAACAAGGTCATCAACATTAGTACCTCTTTGTCAAATGCCAGGATTGACTGCTGCAATGCCTGTGTAATGTACGCTGGAAACAAATCATGTAGCTTAGCGGTCTTGACTCCTAACCGGTAACTAGATTGGGGAACATCCAGATCTATTGAGACACAAATGTTTTTAGATGTAATTCTTGAGCTTTTGGCAAAGATTTATAAATTTACAATAGAATAAAAAAGAAGCAAACATAAATATAATTTAATTACTTGACAGTCTGTTATCAAGAAAATCTGTTACTGATTGAACAGGAACCACAAAGCCCCCTCCACCCAATGCGGCTGCTCTTCTTTCATATTCTCTCTATAACCAGATAGAACCAACATAAATTGATTAAAACTGCATCAACAAAACGAACTCTCATCTTTATCACAGTATGCAGGTTACTTCAAACAAAAAGTATCCACTGACAGATCCATTACTAAGTTATATGTGTGGAATTCCCCTCTGAAAGAAATGTATGTATCAGATGTCACTGAAAATGGAAATTAATTTTCAATGACATAAAATAGATAAAGCAAAAAATAAAAATGCATAAATCACCTGGAATTCCACACCAGAAAGAGGTCCATTGCATTGGAATTTCTCAAACTCTTTTGAAGAAACTGTAACAACGAGGGCTGCATTTGCCCATTTGGAGGCACGGCGAGAAAATGACATACCATTGACACAGAGTTCAGAAAGATCTGTGCTAGTAAGAACTACCTGCAAGGAAGGCATGCCCGTAATAACATTAAGACCCAGAGTAGCACTGGAACTAAACTTCAGTCAGACAATATATGCTCATAGGGATCTGTATGAATAGAATACTGAAGCCTAAACTAATGTGTAACTAGACAATACTTCATAAACTAAAACACTCCTAACCCATTTCTTTTCCATGCCTCAGCAGTGTACTTATACCTCATTTTGATCAAGATTTGAGGTGTTTTTTGAAAGAAACATGACTAAAAATTCAAACCTGTCCACCAGGGCACATACAGAAGGAATAGCAACTGCATCTTCTCTCATCCATGCTAGTTGATTTGTGATTGTCATTGTCAGACACATAGTTCACAAGCTTGTAATCTGCGACTGGAATCTTTCCACGTCCATCACGAACTTGATCGGCCAACTCTAAATACTGTAGTTTCAGCAGCATTGACAATTTAAATATCTCAGAATTAGTGATCCAGATAGCTGCCTCTCCAAAATATTATATTTGTAGTTCATGGAAAAATACTTCTAGAACTGAGAAGGCCATCACATCCAAAATGATATGAACAAATTTATTTTATCATGTCTGTTGCAACATACTGCATGATAATTTGCAACTATGGCGTGAATAGCAAAGGAAACGCCATTGATATTGGGAGGAAAAACTACACTTGCCTGTATGGCATTTATTAGCTTCTGAGGATGCTCAATACGAAGTCCCACCTGTCTATCCATCAGAAACTATAAGCATACGGTAATAAAAGAAACAACACCAAACAGTGCAAAACCTTCATCTGTTTTATGACTCACAGCAAAATCCTTGGGAATCATTTCGACTTTGTGGTGAAGAAGCATTTTGTATACATCGCGAGCTGAGTGGCCAACTGCAAGAACAATGGCATCATATGTTTGCTTTCCACCATCTGAAACCTGTATTCCGTGGACCCTTGAATTTTCTACCAACAAGTCATCCAACCTAGTTCCAAATCTGGTATTAACCTGAATTAAAAAAACCAAGAATAAATTCTACTGTGGTCATACAAAACTGTAAAACACTTATGTTTACAAAAGGCAAATGCAACTGGTTCTCACCCCTAATTTTAACAGATGTTGCCGGAAATTACGAATCAATGGAACAAGCCTATCTGTTCCCAAATGAGGTTTCCCATCAATTAGTATGTTTGGTGGCGCTCCAAAATGCACTAGAGTTCTAAGCACCTGGTTGAAAGCAGGTAACATAACTCCTGTGAGCTTGGGAGTATCAAAACTCTATCTCAAATAATACAATATTAATTATGCCACAACTTTCTGTAAAACCTCTAAATCATAACCTCCATAAAGCAGGTAACATAAATCTTGCAAATGCAAACATATGATTGTAATTGATTAGTTGACTTGATTGATTTTCATATGGGGAATTGAAAAGGCTGCAATAAAAATAAATATGATATAATAAGTGTCCAAGCCAAAACGTGTTTCTCAGTTTTGGAGATAAATACAAGGTTAATCATCTCCTAGAAGAATGAGAAAAGAAAGAACTACATTGAGGCGGGCAGGTTCAGATATGCTCCATTTTCAAGCATTCATAAATAATTGGATTCACAAAAAATATCTTCCTTAAAAGAATCAAGAGCAATTTGGCTTGATGGATTAAATGTTGATCACTCTGAGGACGATGCGTTCCACCACTAGGGGGCTATAAAGTAGGAAATCATATTTAATAAGTGTACGGGAAAATGGCAGGGATAGGTGGTGATCCTTACAGACTGGACACTGTCACTATTTCGTCCAATTCTTGTCACAAGCTTCCCATCACTCCAAGTACCTGCACCACCCTGCCATAGTATAAGTCATCAAATGATAAGAGAGAAGGACGGACGGATGCTAAAGCAGCCAACTGTTATGCTGAAGCAGGCACCAAATGTTATGCTATGGTGAAGTGCAAGGCATCAGGAAACATATGTGCATAAAGTTCACCTCCACTGAAGATGAGTGATGAATATATTGCATGATCACTGACACTAATGGGACATGATATACTAAACTTTGACATAAAAAATAACTATATTCTGAAGTAAGAAGGCACACCTCTCCAAAACAAAAATTGCTCTCCGGCTGGAAGATGCGCCGCACCACTAGAGCACCAATATCACGGCCTCTTTGCTCCACAGGTTTCCCCCTTTCTATCAACGTCACCTCTGCACCAAGCTCTGCAAGCACTAGAGAGGCAAATAATCCTGACGGCCCACTGCCTACCACTGCGACTCTAGGATTTTTCTGGTTTAAGGACTTGTGGACTCCACCTTTTTTTGAGCTCTTGGTAAGATCAATCCATTTACAGTCCTGTACAAGGCACATCATTTCCCTAGAATACTTATCTTTGGGCATATACTCAACAAGGCCAAGCTTTGGTTCCAAATGGGAGATGAAGTCCCATGTACGTGGCTCAAGCTTTAGAAGTTTCTCCGCATCCATGTCCACTGTATACATGAACTTTGGTTCTTTCAACAGCTACAACATAACAAAGTGAAGTTAAAACCTAAGGAAATACATGGCAAACATAAATAACTCAGCCAAACTCTAAAGATTTTCAATTTAGTCACCTTCCTTGCATCAAATGACTTTCGAACAATAGAGAAGGCTTCCCGAGGTAACAGTGAAGCAACCTGAACATAAGATAAGACAATGTTCTTCAAGATGGTAAATAGTAAACTTGTAAGACGGCCACAACATCCTTTCACACATGTTTTGCCATTTTATCATCTATATTATTGTGTGTAGAGCCCGATTATAGTCTTGACCCTACAATGCGCACTATGACTAGATTTGGGAATTCGGTCGTGAAACCTAAATGTACATATCAAATCAATTCACTGTATAATAACGTTTTTTCCCTTTGAGCGTACATAAATCAATATTAATCGTAGGATCCATGATTGTAACAATATAAATCATAGGATTCATGATTGTAACAAATGAAGGATACAAAAACTTGAAATTATATGATGGTTTGATGATGAAAATCCTGTTCTAGTCACATCCATGAAGTACGTAACGTTGAACTGAGGAGAAGAGGGCTTGTAATTCTATGACGGGCAGTGAAAATCCTGATCTAGGCTCACAATTGAATCCAGTGAACTTATTTTATCTATAATTAAGTTTGCCCTAAATTCGTAACATATATAAACAAAGTAAGAAAGATAGACTGCCTCCTTGTTGTGTGTAAGAAGCTATCAAACTTTAACTTGCAGCACTATCAAGCTTAAAAGAGAAAAGGGCGGCGTGTAATTCTATGACTATGGGAAAAGTCTAGGAACAATGTCGAACCTCGCTAGCTCAATTTCCTTTTCCTTGTTCGTCTTGTACTTAAACTGGCTAAATATCTTGACATACATAAAAAAAAAACCCCAATGAAAATAGATGTTCCAACATTTAGCTTGTTCGTCTCGGTAGTGCATGCGTATTTCTCTATGAAAGAGCTACCAATTTAACAAGAAGCAGTAGAAGTAGAAAAAAGCTTGAAAGGAGCGACGACACTCACCGGAAACTCGAGAACCTTGGCAATGGACTTGAGCAGACCATCGCACACATCCAGAGAATCCTTACCGGGGTCCTCCTCCACCGGCACAGAGAGCTTGGAGATTCTCCAAAAGCCCTCGCCTTTATCCTTGATTTCTATCCCAACCAAGGACCTGGCCTCCTTCCGGAGCTTCTTCTTCTCCGACGGGTACCTCTGCTTCCCCGTTCTCCTCCCGCACCGAATCCGGAGCCGCCTCAAAGGGGCGAAGGAGCAGACCGAGGAAGGGCTCGAGGAAGGACTGCACCATGAGAGGAGGAGCGGAGACGAGTTTGGGCAGGTGCCGCAAGCCGCCATCGGAATCACCGGCGGCGGCGGTGGCCGGAGCTGGGAAGGGGATAAGGTTCGAGTCAGCCCCACGAAACTGTTGTGTCTGAAAATATTGTTTTATTTAAATTGTCTTCTCTTAGTACCTAATACCTATACCCATGTACGTACTTGGATCAAAGTTATTTGTATTATTTTTAATTAAATAAATAAAATAACATATAAATTAAAATATATTACTATCTTAATGCTTAAAATGGATAGTTTATTATTTATATTAGGCAAAAAGATAACTTATATTAAGGAGAAATTTTAATTTTATAGGTAAATTCTCATCATAGATTATAATAATTTGAAATATTAGATATAAATTTTAATTGATTTAGATTAAATAATAAATCCTTATTGAAAGAATGTATATTATAATAATTTAATTTTTTAAATATTTTTATCGTATTTTGATTTGTTAAATTTTTTATTTCTAATCAAATGTTAGTAGCCAGTTCTTCTTTTATTAATAAGAATAGATTATTTTAAATATTAATTAAATTAAATTAAAAAATTATATTTTAATATTTTTATTATTTGACTTGAAAAATTAATTAGAGAGTCATTTGCAGAGTCGAATTGAATTTTTTTTTAGATAACTAAAATATAACAAAATTAGAATATACCTTCTCTATAGATATTTATATAGTAAAAACTATATAGAAAATTAGAATATAATGATGACCCGAAAAAAAATTAGCAATTTTTTTATATGGGTATTGTTATTTGATGTAGACCTCATGAAAAAGAAGGAATTATTTGTTTTCAAAATGGAATTATGTTATAAATTAAATTATAATAAAATAAATATTGGTAAATAAAAATCAAACTTATTCGAATGAACTTGATTCTTCGACCTATGGTTCTAACTCAAAGTTTTATCATTAATATTCAGAGGAAGCTTAGTGCCAATATGAACATAAGCACCTTTAAACCAGGTGTTATAGCCCTGATT
>JAVDBV010009950.1:0-14919 GCA_032619315.1 Piper longum
GACACGGTCATTAAACGGACATGACGCCAAACCCCATTCAAATGAATGTCCCCGTGACCAAATCAAAACGCGGTCTCAGCATTTCGTGGCCGAACCAACTTCCAAACCGAACACGAAGTTATTTGAAAAATCGAACCAAAATATTTCGGTTCGGTTTACTTAAAACCAAAAACTCTTATCATAAATAATATTAAAATGTGATTTAACCATGACAATCATGTTCTAAATTATTTTATATGTAAATATTGTGTTAAACATCTCAAATAAATTATATATATATATATATAAATTAATAATAACTCACATAAAACATGAATATTAAAATTTTTTATATTTTTTTTTCGGTTTTTTCGTCAGTCTCGATGTGAATCAGTTCCGAACAGATTTTTTAAAGGCTTAGAATATCATCCAAGATGAAAATCAAATCCAACCAAACTTTCTCCGAAATCGAACCGAGCAGATATCGGTCGGTTGCCCTTTTTGGACATATTTATTGTCATGCCACGATACTTATATTAGACATCTTTAAAGAAATATTTTATATCATATCCGATCTATTGAGTCCGCTGGTTGGTTGGTATCGATGGAAGGGTGGAGACAGTTGAAGAAAGATTCAAGCAGGATAAGAGCATGACGGGATTCCTCTCAGTGTTAGCGTCCATCAGAGTCCGCATGCAGATTCTGAACAAGTTTTGCTCCAAGGAAGCGGGGAACTAATGTCTGCGTGGGTGGTGAAAGAGTCAACGTAGAATTTCGAGCGGATGAGATGTTGCACAATGAATTGGTGCTCTAAATTGATGGCGAGTATATTTGGAGGCGGCAATCAGAATGAACAAACAAATCACAGATCTAAGAAATAAGTATCGTGCAAAGTGGGAGGGCGGACCGCGAATGGGATTGGCATGTTCGTCATCCTTTTCCAGGTTGGTCTCTGACATTTAATTGTTCTATTGTTATGCCTTTTTTTTTTTCGGATGCAAGTTCACTTTGGATGATTCCATCAATCTTACTTTTACATGATAAAATTTTCTGTGTATACCATTTGACTCAGATAAAATCTAGTGCTATGAGTTTGTTGCTTTTTTGGCATTTATAAACATTTACCTGACATTAGCTAATTATATCAATAGATCGCATACATGTTAAAAATGAATACGTGGGAAGCTGTATACAAGTGTATAATTGCTCTCAATACACATAATAGAAGAAATACAAGGAAGAGTTTTCCTTGGAGGATGCTGCTTTAATAAAAAAAGACAGCATCATCGAGGAAATGCCTCAGAAGTGAGGGTGACTGCCTGCTGCAGGCACTTGAAAGCTTTCTTATAGTTCACAAAAGCCATAAACCAGAACTCAAATCTGTCTACAGTTGCTATTTGTATGTATTTCTGGCTGGGCTTATTCGAATTCTCCCCTGGGTTTGCACTGTGAATTTTTTTCAATGGGATTATGACCTGCCAGAATGTAATAGAGCATATGAGCTTGCTATATGTAGGTCTAGATGCAGAACATTCATGGTTAGAAAGGTATCATATTGAGCTTACTAGACTTACCTTATAATGAGTTCTGATCAATGGTTCTTTTTGATTACTTAAAGTGAGGGGCCTATCGCTGCAAAATGCAATCTTCTCCGTAGATATGAAGAGAAGTCCTGCAATGGGTCCTGCTGTTGTTGAAAGGTAGCATTGACAAACCTTAAGAAGTTTTTCTCTTGCCCCAACAGAAAACGTTTGCTTGAAAAGTTTCTCCACCCCACCGCCTTGTAGTATCTTTGCTCCCAGACTCAACTTAGCCAGCACAGTCTCAGATATATTTGGTCCCATTTTAACTGCTTACAACACAATAAGTATTAAATTTTAGATTGCTCTCTTTTTTTAAGATTGATTGTAGAAAGTTGTTTATATTTGGTAGAATTTTTTTTTTCTAGAGAGAAATGTACCGTGCTCGCGAACACCATTTACTATGCCGTCTGATTTCTTGGTGAATTTGTTCATCCAGCTAATGATGGAAAGAATTTTATCTGATGTACCAGTCATAAAATTTCATCAGAAACAATATCTTAGGCAAGCAGATCAGAAGAAAATAGAGAAAAACGACTTACTCTTCCTGCTTTGTGAGGGCCTCGTAGAGGCAGAGGGAAGAAGAGACAGATTTGATGGGGAAGAACCAGGTGTATTAGCCAGCATGTCAGCTGTGTATGCAAAAGCATTGATTGGAAAACCAAGAACTTGTTCCTGCGCTGCGTTCTTCATTGTCAAAGGAGATTATTCAATTCTATTTTGATCTAACGGAGAAGGCCTTATTGTACTCAAGCTGGGAACTCTCAATGGGGGAGGGGGGATTTTCAATGGAGGCCGAATGCTGATACTTATAGATGCCATCCAAGACATAAAGCTGACTTTAACAACCAATTTTCCGTTGCAGAGTCATATTTAGCTCATCACAAGAATAAAAGGTCTCTCCATACACGTCTACTAGATAATGGGAATGACTTTTTCCGTCGCCCCCTAATGCCACTGCTTTTGCATGTCCTCGAACAAGGAAAGCTACTTTGATTGCTCTAACCAGGTGCCCGAATTTGACTACCAAAGGCGCGCATCCCAAAGAAAATGATCATGGGAAATATTTTCCATCGTAAAAAATGACAGTATTTAATAAATTCTTTCTTATCCTCACCTCCCTAGTAACATTTTAGAAGCAGCTGCCTACGTGCTAATAGTTGCAAAGGTATCTGATGATGTGTAGAAAATTCTGCAATTAAGGATACTTTGATTGCTTAGCATTCACAAAAGATTTATGCCCAGATAAGAGGAATGTAGAACCAACTTCTTAATGGGTCTAGATTAAGCTTGGAAGAATATATTATTTTCGGTTGCTTTGCCCTTAGAGCTTTTTTTAAATGTTTCTTTTAGTAGAGACCAGTTCTGAAACATGCTGATGGTGGTGGGTCTGATCATTTTTCTAAAGCAATTTAACAACCCCTGCATTCCATACACCACACATACCAGATAAAAAGAAGGTTTGCATCAGATTGTGCAAGAAAAGAGAATTCACACGTCAATCCAGATCAGTTCCATGTGGATAACCAACATTTCTAGTTTGGCATTGGATTTTCAACAACTTAGTGGAGGAGCAAAGACGATCAGATTTGGCCCGAGCGAAGTCAGCCACCGAACTGTTCCATATACGATCCTTAATCAACAAGTAAACAAATTAACATCCATGCATTGCATCAAAGGACAAAATAGGTCCCAAGCAAAATACCAATATGGCGCATGTTCTTTACACTGTAGCATAAGTGAAGCATTATTATTTAATATCTGAAATACCCACAATCGCAAAAAGAGAAGATATGGCTGCCTACCAGGTAAGATGTTCAGAACTCTCTTCTTTCATATTAACTACAATTACTCTGATTCCTACATGAGCTAACCCGAACTTCCACCATGAGAAAGACGACACCTCCCTTCACGATCGGTATCTAATCTAGGAATGCCCGCTCTATTTATGAATTCAATTATCAGATATCTGTGGCCGTTTGTACGAGGTATTGGTGGGTATGCCATGGGCGCCGGGAACTATGGCACCGGGAACTGGCGCTCGCATTCCATATGCGACCTGAGAAGAGTTACCGGTGTGCCGACGGCAGAAACGAGTGGTCCTCCGACAGGCTGACCAATAGTAGTGGTCCCATACATGGCAACGCCGGTAGGACGTGCTGCCGACTGATGCAGTTCGGGAGACTTCACAGGTGCTCCGGTGGGTGAGTTTACTTGGCCTGTAATGGGGCCTTGAGCTGCTGATATAACTCTGCTGTTCACGCTAGTAATGTCGTGGATGCTCGATCTTCTCCTATCCTTGTTGATGGAGTTCAATCGTATGAAGTACTTCTGTGCATGACTAGCCACTTGCGTTGGTGTTCTTGACACTACAAAGTTTCTTGATATACTTCGCCAGTCTCCTTTGCCGTATTTGTCCAATCCAAGAAGAAACAACCTATTTGCAAGGAGCCATTTCAAAATAGAAGACATCCAAAGAATTAGAACTACAAAGCCATGCATAGCTTCACGAATATTCTAGAAAAACAGATCACACAGCAACTGCTTTATGAAGTGGAAACGTCACATTAAGCCCAAAATCACACTCTAGAATCTAAGAAAGACAAGCTCTTGTTGTAGGAGGAAAAAAATTTTGTGAGCTGCTCAAAAAAGCAGTGCAGGCTTGATTCGTTCTAAAGATCCGAAATATGATGACTGTCGATACTACCAGAAAAGAGAGAGATTAGAAACTTGCCGGACCATTTCCTATTTCCACTGTCTAAAGATTTTACCAATCATGAGCATATTAAGCATAAGATTACTTCGCTGTGTCCCAGACTCGCACATATTCCCGGCAGAAGTCCAAACAACGCAACTATTCCGTTTACAACAAATAAGTAAATAACCACCAGCATTTGAGGACATAGACTCACAAAATCTTTCGTAATGTCTCACACATGAAATCATTTTGATGGAAAAGCAAGCTCCTTGTAAATATCAATGATAGAACAGAATAGCAGGTTTGAAACTCCAACAGGCACTACTGTTTTCGCCTGGCTACTGCTCTTCCAATAGATTTCCCCAGTAAACATTATGAAATGCGCATTAGGTGTAGCATACTTCTACCTCTTGGGGGATCACATGTACGCAAGCTGTCGAGTAAAAAATAATTACTATTTGCAGGAATATTTAGAGTATATTGTCATTTATCTGTTACAGATTCTCTCGGTTTCTTCTTAAAAGAAATAATCACTATATGTTTACATGAATTTGTTTATTAAGTTGCATCTTCAAACCTTCAGAAATCCAGAAACCCAATGTTAGGTACAACAGAACACGTTAACATATTACCAAATTGAGTGTGCTGGCATGTTAGCTAATTGGGGATACAGCAAACATTACCAGCGCACAATGGTCTGCATTTGTCACCTCTGAAGAACATTTAGACAGAAAAATAAGCAAGACGAAATGCAATGTGCAAAAAAGCCTCGAATACTTCGATGATAACTGGTTTAACTTTGATAAGCTCAGGTAGAGCTGATCGAGAAAACGGTGTCTTATGTCCATATTTTCATTAGAACTTTTTTATAAAGCAGTATAAAGTGAAGAAGAGGAAGCCTCCCATGACAAACAAGAACCCAAAAGCTCAAAGAGACGATATGATCAATAAGAAATTAAGAACACGAAGCTAAACAGAGTTGTAAGGTAACATTAGTCACATTTCAACTTATCATTGAAGTGAGGACGAGGGCAGAGGAGACCATGAAACAAAACAAAAGACCATTAGTTAATGTTGGAAAAAGGAAACCATATTACTAAACAAGGAAATCATAAGAAATATAAGATTTATAAATTGAGGATTGCCAATGCTCTGGATCTTTCCATTCCATTCTAAAAAATATTCAAATGATTGAGACCCAATCTTTACAGTAATTAATCAAACAAACAGCGTCCATTATTTTATTCTCATCACAACCCAGCAAAGAAGATCCATCTGCACTTAATTATAAAAGTAAACGACCACTAGCTCGTTAATAAAGTAATGCAACAGTTACAACCTACCAAATCCAAACACATAAAAAGCATATAAATATGCTTAAGAACAGACAACAAACACCATAATTACCACGTACCTATGTTCATCCTCGGTCCAAGCAATTCCCTTACGCCGTTCTTGCTCAGATTTGGAGCCTTTTCCGGCATGGTTGGAATCACCACTGCCATGAAGCCCCATCTTCCAACCTTTCTTGACAAACACACCATCAAGAGAGTCGTCGGCAGATCCATCGGAAGAATTGACATAGCTGGGAAGTGGCACACGGCCAGACTCGATGCCATTAACGTCCTCCACCAGGAGCACATAGTGAACCTTCACATCCGCCGGGGACTTCCCCGGCACGCAGGCAGCAATATTCTCCCACCGGTCGGCAGCATCCTCCGGGTGTGTGGCCAGCCCGTCTTCGAAGGCCTTGTCTTGTTCCCTGCTCCAAGCAGAGCTCTCACCCATTTCATCCAGAGTCACCTGACAACTCCAACGAGCACAGCCGATTGGATTGAAAAGAAAGAAACCAGACCAAAGATAGTCCTTCTCTCCAAAGACTCGGTCTTTTGCAATCTGCAGTTGATTTTGGTGCAAGGCAGAAGTGGGGAAGTCTGCGTCAACAAGTACAGACCATGCTGCAATGATGAATATCGGACCATCCGGTATGGAGACGGTCAAAATAGCAATGAATTAGATAGGAATGTGAACGAGGTGAATCATCATTGAAAAGTGACGGCAAGCAACCGGACAACCACCAGCCAAGAACACTATTCAAGACTGGGAAGGTGCCCATACATTGATCACAAGAAATAAATGCAAGCGACCAATTGGAGACGGGGGAAAGAAAAGAATCTCAATACAAAGACTCTGTTTTTACAATTTACCCTGGATGAAAGAATCTAGATACCGGCAATTCTCCTTGAATCGCTGACAAAGACCCCAAGAGGTTGAGGACAAATGGGGAAGCTTTCCCTCCAAAAGTGTGATGCAAGATTAACATCAAAATGATTAAAAGTTTTGGGCGGTGTTTGATTGGGAAGGAACGGGCACAGCTGAAAGCCCATTTGCCCCACTTGGACATTTTCTTGCTCTCTCCCCACCTTCTCCATCAACCAATGCCTCCTCCCTCAAACCTTTCTTTCAACAGACCATGTTCGGGCTCTCTAAAAGCTCGTAAGAGCAGATTTATTTATTTATTTTTATGATTGAAGCATTCATTGGGATTGTTGGATTGGTAAAAATGAAATAAGAAAGCTGCTAGAAGCCAAACAAACAGTGAATCCTGACCGGGTTGTTCCACGGTAAAAACCAGTAGACCAATCTGTTAACTTCTTTCTGGAAATGGACGGGTTGTTCCATTTGTTCCCGGAAATGAGTCAATTTCTGTTACCTGGGTTTTGTGTTGGCGAGCTGCTGTTTAATCTGATATGGGGACTGAATGAAATTTACATACTCGGGAAACATATTAAGAATCTTGTGGCTGTTGTCACCTGGTCTTATATGAGATTGGAAGCAATAAACGCCACCTTGGGGACGCTTCTGAAGCAGATCACGGCAGGACTGGTGCATTGTTTTGCCGATCCAACAAAGGAAGGGCCTATCTGAATTCCAAGCTGCCTTGGGGAAAAAAAAAACTGAATTGAAGCTGCAGTAAAGAGTATTATCAATCTTTGTCTGTGATCATTTGCAAGCATTTCAACCAACTTTTATTGATGAAATCCAACCATCCACAAATGACTTAGGCTTATGAACTGACTAGTTTGATGCCATAGATTTGCGATTGAGACCACCGCACTTGGCTAGTGCTATGCGCAAATCGTAATTAAGAAAATAAGCATCAAACCAGTTTGTCAACTGTCAAGCTTAACAAATCCATTTGTTAGTCATCCTATCATTGATAGGCGCAAGTACGACTAATCAGGATTGAACCCTTCAAATAAGAAAGGATCCGATGTGAACTAAATTGAGCCTTCTTTTTCTATATCATTGATTCATCAAGCAATTGGTGTCACAACACATCCCTACTTGGACGCTTGCTGTTACCATTTCTGGATGCGAATATCTGCTCATTATTAGTGATTAGTTAGTGGCATGAATATTGAATGTGGAATTAGAAGGGGAATTCGAAAATTATGCTAATTAACTGTGCTAATCTATTTTGATCCAAGATATCATTTATTTATTTTTATTTATTGGGCTGTTTGCAACACCTCGTCAGGAAGGCTAGATACAGTAGCCCATGGGCCAATTTTTGACTTGCGAGGCCCACGAGCGACCTGAAAACAACAGGCCCAATAGTTTTAACGGTTTCGAGTCGGAAATCTCCTAGCCCACTCTAATCTCCCCACCCGGCTGTCGCCGGCGCCGGCGCCGGCGATGGCGACGGCCACGAAGCTTGTGCCGGCGGTCCTCAATAGCTTCCTACAAGCTTACTCTTGCGGCCATGAATCACTTCTCTTCGCCCAAATCGTCGCCATTTCGGTAATTCTTCGCCACACTTTTTTGTTCATCTCGTGTCGATGTTATCGTACGGTGCGTTTGCATTGCTCTGTACCAATGAGAGAAGAGATATGAATGTTGGGAACAATTTCTATTTCTGTTTGACTTCAATTTTTTGATTTATTGTCTGGTCTGAAAGGGTTTCAGAGGAATTTGAAGTAGGAGTAGTGGGAGTTAAGTGAAGTGTTGGCTTACCTGTGCTTATGAATTATAGATATGCCAGTTTGGGCTTTTGTGATTAGCAAAATTGCGTGTTTGTAATTGTTTTAAACGAATTTTTACTTTTGATGGACGTGTAGTTTTGTACTGCAAAAAAAGGAAAAATATAAAAAATATATTTATTTTGGATGATGTTTCTTTTTCCTCTACTATTCTTGAACTTTGAAAACAGATTACATAGTCTGCTTCTGTGATTCCTTTTGGAATCTGATATCCAATTGATTCTACTTCTGCACCATGTTAAATTTTTTTACTTTTGTTTCTAAATAATGTGTAGTTCATAATTATGATCTGGTGGCAGTGAATGTGAAAAGCGTAATGCATGTTAAAATTGAACCTTTTGGTTCTTTCTGAAAGCTCTTTTCCTATGTAAGGGAACGACAGTGCTTGCTTTTCAAAAACTGGTGCAAGTATTTACCTCGGCCCTTGCATTTCAAAGTTTTATTATTATTTTTTTATTGTATAAAACAATGAATAGTATTTTATGAGGCCTTAATATGTTCTGCTCTCGGAGTGGTGGTTTCATTTTAGAAGATCATTTAACGTATAATCGAGATATTGGGAATCCTTGAAAAAGCTATCCATCCGTTTCTCACTTTCTGGTAATCTTTATAATGTAATTCTGATTGTTATGGTTCCCTACTACTGCCCTTCTTGCTTTATATGTTTGTCAACATAGCTTTAACATCTCAACCAAATCACCTTTAAAAGCTTTAATTATACTGTAGCTTTTCAATTGCGGTGACCTCATCAGGGTTACTCTTTTTTGTGTCTTTACGCCCATTATTTGTGGGGAAAGTAGTGTCATTCTTCTCTTAAACCTGATACCAATGACTACACAATCTTCTGCTTGGCCTACTTGTGCCTTTGATAGTGAGAAATTGATATGTGTCTGCATTTTGTACAAAATTGAGGTGTTTAATAGTTAACAAGATGTTGGTTTATTGTACAGGACTTTGTCAGGGGGAACATCTGAATGTTTTTTTTCTTCTCCAACCACCTTAACCCCATGCTGTGGTCGGGGACCTGGATCTATTACTCCCTTCCATACGATCGTACACTACATCCATAGTCAAATTATGAAAGCCTGATTGATTTCAATTAGCTATCATCCGTTTCCTACCCAATCTACCTCTCCCCTCTTTTGCACTTCACAAAATCACGAACTTCATTTATTATGAGTAACATCTGAATCATTGCCAAAATTATAAGCTTCTCAACTGCTCTAGTTCATTAGATATTTGCCTTCATTTTTTACACCTAAACGAAAACCGTGTAAAAAATGTGATGAATTCACTTTTGTTGCATGCATTCTGTCTCATGAGCTTGCAATCTATAAGAGGGTTTTTTCGTGCTTTTGATTTGTAATTGATTGAATATATGTCATGAGCTACAGAGTAGCTGCTGTGCATCGGAATGCTTAAACTTACATGTAAACATGGTTTTCTTTAGCCAAACGTAAATTATTTTTTCTGATTTTTTGACGTAGAAACAAAGTGTAGCATAGGTCGTTGGCAACAGAGAAAGACGTGATTCTAGACTCCACATCTCAACAGTGTGGAGCAGTCAGCAAGAGACAACACATCTAATGGGAGCACAGACTGTATGGCACGAGGCTTCAATGAACCAGTGTGGGGTTTGATCAGGTCTGTGATAAAAATATAATCAATCTCTAATAACTGCAACTTTTAGCGTGATCATGTTTCAATTATTATGCTGTCATGGATATACTATATCTTCTATGTATTCCAAAACGAAATTGTTTTTGTTTGGTGGCTTCTCCACTCTTTGGCACCTCTAGTCTTTTAATAGATCACCTTCTTCCCCTCTTGTCGTGTCTACTTTCTAGTCAAACTCCAATACTCTTTATTAACTTAATCTCTTCACGCCTTTATATCTTCTTAAATATTATCCAAAATGTTTGCCATTCTTACGGTTGCTGTCTTATTATATTGTCTTTAATCTAACTAATGAGAGTGTTTTAGGTATTTATTTTTTAAAATATATCTTTTTGATAATCGGTTCACGTTTTTTGATATAGACGGTTAGCACTTAAGTCTGCCATGCATCATCGCAATCTCACCTTTTTGAACTAATCTCTGCTCTGATTGAGAGAAAAAAGCTCAGACTTATTAATTCGAGCAAGGCGAGTAAAGAATAGTGACTTTACAGACCGTACACTTCAATAATCAAGAGCTAGTAATACGCAAGCGTGTAAGTAAAAAAATGTAATGAAACACGAACAAATAAAAAACTGTTGGATTGTTCCAGTAGGATCTCCTTTGTATAATTTACAGCTTAGATGACTAGTTAATTTTCACTAGGAAAATAACAGAGAGAAAGAGCGGGTGCAATGTAAACTATATAGGCACAACAATCCCTACTTCAGTATACTAGTAGAATAGAAGTACCTTTTTTTTACTAAGGAGAGTGGTATTACTTTTGCCAGCACGCTTTATGGGTCAGGGGTCACCTCTCTTCACTATGGTTTCAGACGAGTTTGCATGTCTAAGAGCAAGCAAAAGGTGACCTTGCGTGCATGAGTTAAGATTTAAAATTAGCTATACCATTGGTTTTTGCTACGCTAAATGTATGTTCTTATCAGTGCAACAGTGTTTTTTCGAAGTACCATGAAAGTTTTAGGCATTCAGCTTTATCCGAAGAGAATGCACAGATTAACATGAAGGAGACTCCTTTGATATGCAAGTGTTCAACTCTTTTGCATACTAATGCCACTGGTTATCAACGATCTGGTGACCTATGTTGCCTTCAGCCATAAGCGTCACCCATGGGACTAAAATTAAAAGATAATTGCCGTATCCGCATTTGTAAAAACTTTTTTTTCTTTTCGTTTTGAGGCCAGTTCACCTTCCTACTAATTGTTCCCCTGTACCTTGGGAAGAAAAAGGCCTAAATTTTTTTAACCTAATAGCAAAGCACTTTGCTCTTCTTATGCTTTTGATGGTGCAACCCAACACTTGCTAGTATTGCAACTACACTATCATGTATCCGTGACTAGTGGGCAGACATATATCGTATTGCTCAAGGAGTGTCACTAGTCAGAGGATGGCTCAACTAGTTCGGGCTTTGTGAATAACATAAAGTCATCCAGTGATCTGCTTCGAGGACCTATACATCTGATAAAAAGACGAATAGAAACTTAGGGGGCTTTTATAATTCAAATCATATATTCTTCACAATCCCAATAAAGTTCTGTTTTCTTTCCGGTCATAGGTAGGAGATGAAAGATGCCGACTACAGTGCAAATCCAAAATGCAAGATGATAGAACAAGGCCTGTTACATGGACGTATCCTGCTTCACTCAATCACCATGTTGAAGCTCCGTCTCCAAATAAAATGGGCACAGAAAAAGAAAAAAATAGAATGTTGGATATTGAAGACATGAGAATACAAGGTCCCTCTTGCAAGATGCCGGAAGATAGACAGCATGATTCTTGAACAGAAGAAACAGCAAATTAGTTTGACATGAATTTGTCGCTTGGAGCCTAATGCATGCACTTGTTTTTTGTGGATTAGAAGAAGTTACCGGGTAGAACAACACATAAGCCGAGAATGCAAAAAGAGCCAATTGATTTGATACATTTACAATGGAACAGGTAACATCTTACCCATGATACTCTTTTCTTGCGTGAAAACAAGAAACATGATTCAGAGCTTACTCTGCCCACATTTTATCTTCCTCCGATTATTGGACAATTAGTAGATTCAAGTAGAGAGATCATGCAGACAGCAAAACTGGAATATGCATTGGCGTTGTAGATGAAGTAGATCAACAGAAGAAACCAGAGCCACCGTTGTCGAAATTAAGTGCATAGCTCAATGGGTCGTAGTTGCAGACGAGGCCCCGTCGCCGGAAAGATCTCTGCGCCTTCACCTGCCGCCGTATCTCTGCCCTGACCCTCCTAAAGAGGCTCTTGCACCTCCTCCTCCCACTGTCCAGAACCGCCGCTGTTGGCTCCAATAGCGCCAACATCAACCCCATTTTTTTATCTTCTTCTCTTTCCCTTCTCTTCCAGACTCTAGAGGCTAGGGATGAAATATACGCACTAACTAAGTGTAAGGATTGGTCGCTTGGGTTGGGCTTAAAAAGAGTGGTAAAAAGCTTGTTTGAAAAGGTCTAATGCCCTTCTGTTTTGATGCTCAGAGAGAGGAGGAGAGAGAGAGAGGTAGAAGGTTATAATGGACTGGTTGATCATTCACTTTATTTCAATGGTTTTGCAGGTTTTGCAGCTACAACCAATGGTGGTCACATGGTCTTTGATTGGGAGTTGGGATTCTTATCTATGGAAATATAGACGTCAAGAAAATAGAATACCTGCCCTTTTCAACAGAGATTTTCCTACGTGTGTACAACACGGTGATTTGATTAATTTTGTTTTACTCTCTTACTAGAAAAAAAACGTTTTTTAAAATGATTCATACGGTCAATTGGTTTATAATTTTGTTAACGATAATCTCAGAGTCTGAAAAGTGATAGTGTGCTCACCAACTAGCAGTGTCACTGTAGCATTCTCTCGGCCTGTATAAAAAATAGCCCAGGACTTGGAACGCCAAGGAAAAGCAGCGCAAAGAGAAGAGTAATGGTGCAGTGATAAGCGCCTCGAGGGGCTCAAATTCTACCAGCTATTATGACATATGAGAGTTGCAAGGGGGAGAAATGGATTTAAGAACAGCAATAACAACCCCTCCTAATAAATTTTGGGGCTTTGTTCGAATCAGCTGATGCAATCATGCAACTCGAGTTTATAAAAAATCCTAGTAAAATATTCTACTTATATATATCTGGCCTCGCATGACGAGCCCATCAAGAGAGGCAATTGGTATGCACCTTGGTCCAGACCCTTTCTTTCCACTCCTCCACAGTGTCATCCTCAAGAGTGTGCAGAACCTCCCACCATACATTGTATTTTTTCGGTAAATCTTCACAACCTATAGTTGTATAATTTAATGCATATGCCACATTTTCCCTCAAAACCCACAATCTCCTTTTCTCCCAACCAGTGCATATTTTGGGGGGTATTGTTGCATTACTAGTCGCTGTCTGCTGCCAGCCTCGCCATTGCCAAAGATAAAGAGATGCTTTTCAGAGGATGGGGAAAGTGTCATATATCTACTCATTCCCTGGGCTTGAGGCGTAGGGGAGATGAGGCCTGGTGACTGTCCCGGTCTTTTCATCCTCTGCTTGCTTTACCTTTTGAATTCCACTTTCTTCTTCGATTTTTACCCTTCGTTTCTATGTGCACACTCACGTGATGAATTTTTCAAGAATGAGACGGGGGATGGAGTGCAAGACACAGTTGGTTGAGTTGATCGGCATCTTCTGATGGTTTGCTGTTTTCTTGGACAATTTTTTCGGCGCAGGACGGGGGGGCTCTCATGATTTACAACATCATTACCATCATAATTTATGTTTCCATCTAAAAAAAAATGGTATCTCAGAAACCGTAGCTACGGACCTACGGTTGTGTCTCTTTTGCTAAATATGATGAGACTGGACATGTTATACAAACATTTACCATGGCTTACTCTGTGAGTCTGTGACACCTTAAAAACATACATCTAATAAGTTAGATCGACTGAAAGTAATTTGTGAATCAACGATCATGCATTTACATTATACTCTAGTAGCCAGCGATGCTAATTATAATCTATACAAGGGGACAATATGGTTTTAACTGAGTTGGGCAGGGCTAGATAAACTATGTAGCATGGATGATTCTTCTTTCATGGTTTTTTTTTTTTTTTACTTTCACTTGGACTTGAAGTGTTGAGATAGGAGGACGAAACGACAAAACAACTGCAGAACTTAGTCCAAGTATACGTCAGAAACATCTGCTCCTTGGTACCTTTCTGCCAATGATCGGTCACTTCATGGATGACTTGGTCCTCTGGCAGAATTACATCGGCAATTGCTTATCTCCAAGGAGAAAGAGAGTCCAAAAGCGACGCTAGTGAGGAGCAGATAGCATGGTTAGAAGTTTGGGCCATGACTAGGCGGACATTCTGGCCGAGTGAAAAGATCGAATGGTGAGCACCAGTGAAACAGAGATGATCCTTCTTTCCATTATTCCGCTTCTTGTTTTTAACTTCATCCGGACTATATAGGGACCAGAAAATGCAGTGGAATCCCGTGATTGAGTACTGTTCTGTGACTATACATTTTCCCTTTTCATTTGTTTTCATAAATGAGGCTTAGAAGACTAAATCAGAAATCGACAGAACCGTCAGACTAGTTGGACCCATTACTTGTTACTTCTCTGCAATACGATTGATCTACAACACTCGTGTTTTCAATGGTTTATACTTTGTATCACACCCAACTTGTTGGGTATGTCAGTTTTATATTGACATTCGTTCTTAAGATCCGAAGGCGTACTGCATGCTGCATGCAATTGGGTCTTAATTTTTAGAACAGAAGAAAAGAAGAAGAAAATCAACCGTTTGCGTTTGATGGTATCAGATAAGCAGAAATTCCTGCTGACAGAGTCACATTTACTTCTACTTTTTAGTGCTCGGGAATGGACATGTCATTGTCTGCTTCCGGCCGAACTTCGGTCACGGTATGCAACAACTGATATATATATATATATATATATCAGT
>JAVDBV010009951.1:0-10178 GCA_032619315.1 Piper longum
CAAATCTACTCCTTTGTTAATAAAAGAAGAACTTAATACTATGATTAAAAATAGTAGATTTGACTAATTAAAATATAATAAAATAAAAAATAATAATAAATCAACTTATTATACTATATCTTTTTATTCAATTAGGATATATTTTTAAATTCATGGATAATCAGAATCTATATCTAATATATTAAATTATTATAATATATCTTATTATCCAACAAGTGTTTATATATAATATTAAAATTTATCTATAATATAAATTGTGCATCTTACTTAGTTATTATAAATAAAATTACAAACAAAAGTAGCATCATTTACACGCTTAAACAAAAATTAAACTACCTCAATTACCCACCTTAAATTGGTGGAGTGTGATTGTCAATATACTTGTCATAAATACAATTTCTACGTAACAATTTATTATTAGTGACGAGATAATTAACACTAAGATTGAGAAAAGTATCGGATACCAGACAAGCGCTGTCTTTTTGCCCACCAATTAACCTTTGGGAAAAATTACTTGTTCATTATCAAGATTCTTTGGTCAAGTCAATTATGATTGGATATTGGTCATTAAGAATTTATTTTCGTTCTATGTCCATAATCGTCTATAATCATTTTGACCATGATAAAACACATTTTTTTATGGCAAAAGACTACATCATTTTCACAATCACTATCTCACCTTGTATTATTTTTTCTTAACAAGGAATATACTTGCGGGTTGTGCAGGATGTATATTTTTTATTTTATATATTTGATAATACTTTCAACCATATATCATTTTTCTAATTTTTCTAATTAGGAAGTTGATTGTAATTAACTATCATTTTACTCCTTTTTATATTAGTTATCGATCAGCTGCTAAGTCTGAAATTATCATTTACGAATGTATATCATATTAATATAAAATTATACATAAAATTTAATTAAATTCATATATATTATATCATATTTTTTATTTAGGTGTTTACTAAAAAACTATTTTTCCTTCTTAATTATATCTTTTTATTAGAATGTGCGCTCTATTTGATTTCATGTTGCTTTCTGTATTTTAGTATACTTTTTAAAAATTTAATATATTTAAATTAAAATTATTTATACCCTTGTTAGAATTCAGATTAAACCTATTAAAATGATTCATTTGTTTCAATTTAACATATTTGAAAATCTAACCAATTTAAAATAAAATTTAAATTGAGTTGAAATTCGATTATATATATTTTTCCTGCAAGTCTTCATTAAAATCTATAGATTAGTTAAATTGGAATTCAATTATAAACGTTATTGTTATTATAATATAAATTTTTAAGAAAAATGATATATTCTAATTATATTAAAATTTAGTATATTTTTGTTAAGTATATTCCTATTCTAGTTATAAGACACTTAAGGTTTATAATTGAAAGCATTATGGTCATCGCTTACAGAGTACCATTACAATAGATTTAAGCCCGTCAATTTGTTATAGGGTCCGGTCATTACAATAGATGAATAAGTACATTATGGCAGTTAACATATCATTATTTGTATGAGATTTAATTATTCGTTCACTGTGGGAGTTACTTATTCATTTAGTATGGGAGTTACACATACTTGTGGCAATAAAAAGGGCTCATGGGGGGTGCCTTTTCATGGCAACCTCGTCGTAGTCTACTTACTTGAAGGGCTCTTGATTTATGGTAAATGCAATGGATGAATTCCGAAAAGGAGCAAAGAACATGCAAGCGAATTGGAGTCCGTGCTTTGTGATGGGGATGGTGCAAATAATGTAGTTGCTGCTGGGTCTCGTAGGCCTTTGAAGAGGAAACTGCCTGATAAAGATTGCTCCTCCAGCAAAAGAGTCACCAGGAGTTCTTCATCTGCTCAAATTAGATATGAAGCCATCAGCAACAAAGAAGTTGTTCCCAAAAAGTTGGTACGAGGTGCTCAGCGTCAAAATGTGAACGATTCTTGCCAGTTGTCTGAGAATGGATTTCCAGGGAATGGCAGAAAGAGAGGAAAGATCAGTTGATCAAACAAAGACTCTGGAATATGGCTCCTCTCACATCAATGGAACTATTAGGAGTGAGGCTGTTGGTGAAGAAATAGATGATGGCGTTGCTCAATCAAAATAATGATGGTAGAAGTCAGTTTGAAAATTCTGAGAGGCAAGTTATTGAAACTATTGGGAGTATGGAAAGAAAGGCATGCACCTTTAGTGGTTTGAGGAAGAGAAGTTCTTGAGTCCAAAGCTGAAAGTCTTTGAAGCCATGCCTCAGAGTCCCCACTGTAGTTCTTTAATGGTACGAGTGAGGAGTTCGGCCGATCCATCATTGAGGCAATTGAAAATAGTTTCATAGTTGTTGCTAATCAAATATGAAGTTTAGTTGCTGCTGAAAATGTTGCATGCAATATGATTAACATCTCAGACCAACTGAAGTTCTTGGAAAGCATGGGTTACAACACTCAGAAGTTGAAGTCTCGGTTCGAAGAACTTAGTCGTCTGGTTGAATGGAAGCGGGCCTCACTCAAAGCATGTGAAGAGGATGACAACGAGTTGAAGGAGTGGAAGGCTCAGATAGAGGCCTTTGAAGCTAAGAACTGCTCTATCAATTTTTTGATTGCCGAGGAGAGGAGACAACTTCAAAGATTGGAGGAAACATTGGCTGCCAATCAATCCGTCATTGATTCCCAGCAAGATAAACAGGCAGCTATACAAGAACAACGAGATAAGCATAAGGAAAAGTGATGCTGGCTATATTCTGAAATTGGAAGGACTGCTATATTGCCATGGTGATTGTAGCAGATTACCTTAGAAGATTTTGGACTGTAAATTCCTGGCTTTCACCTTCCATTTCCTGACGGGTAAATGTGTAGATGCTTACTAGGAACTTTGGACCTCATATTTGGACAAAACGTCCAGACATTGACACCATATCCATGTTTATGTATCAACCAAACAATCTAAGGCGAAGCAATTTTCTTTTTTCATCAGAGAAAGCGCATGGTTTGCAACATCATTGATGATGCTACCACCATATCCATGTATTAGTTTATCTGAATAAGAAGACTATAGCTATAGCATTCTAGCCCTATTCTGCATGGCTAGCTGTTTTTACCGCAGGGCACTTCCTGCTGATATTAAATTAGATACAGATCCGAATAAGGGTTCTGTTAAATGTCACAGAGCACACCATGAATTACACAATGTTGTTTTGATGATGCGGCACTGGTTATCCACTCTTGCTTCCTGATACTGAAACAGGACATGGTTTTCAACGTTGGTTTTTGTATGTAACAAATGTGGATTGTTTGTCTGTATGTCCGTGTCATGACTTGGACCATGGCATATGGTTAAGGACAGTGGAGATGAATACAATATTTCAGATTTCTCCTGCCTTGCAAAAAAAGATTTTATTTGATCACCTTTGGAACAAAAAAAAATAAAGCCAAAATATTATTGCACTGGGCAGAAATGTGGGTCATCCAGCCTCCTGAGACCGGGATATCTCCATCTATTTCCAAATAATGACTGCCCAGTACTCATGGGCCCCTGCTCTTTCTCATGATATATGCTCTCCCTCCCTTAGGTTAGTATCCAGATGTAGATTGGCCTTATCTTGGGAATCAAGAAATCTCACTTTGGTCTCACTGACTTGTTAATACAACAGCCCAGCACTAATTAATTAAACTAATTTGTTTTTTTGTGAGTAAGGAGTTTCTCTCTGGTTGTACTAGTGGCTGCTATTGAACTAGGACCCCCGAATGAAGACATATAGAAACTCAATCCAGCACGCAAAGTTATTTAGATAACTCGATGCGTCTCTCATGGGTCTTGCCCACAGTTTCTTAACTATATTTCTTGCATATCGTGCTACTTAACTAACCGGAAAAGATTTGATCGACCCATCATAGTAGTAGTTAACTCTACTGAGAAGATAATTTGGTACACTTCGCCCAGCTCACGACTGATTCAGATGACAAGATCCCCATCATGTGATGAACGTCAGAGATGCTGTTATTAAACAAATGCCTGGAGTTGTCATAGATTCCAATGATTTAGAGAGTCCTCTAGAACTTTGAATTGAATTGTAGGTAACATTAGAAATTTGAGGAGTGAAATCTGAGCAAGTTTTTGGTAGTGTTTGATGTTAAAAGCACTAAACCGCGTGATAGGAAGAAAGTAAGAAATGGAGAAAATTGACTCGGCAAGTCGTTGGCGACGATGACGACGAGTGAGACATAGAGACCGAGTATAAGTCAAAAAGTGTAAGTCTTTGTCCTCCCAGAGACTTGAGTTCCTTCTGCGAAAGTTCTCCCATTCCCCCCACCGTTTTGCCAGCTTAAATCCCCCTTTCTCCCCTTCACCTCTCCCTCACACTCTCAACCCAACCTCTCGAGCACTCTTATCACTGCTAATTTGCTCCACTCCCTCTTCCTTTTTGTGAGCTAGCTCAGACCATGAAGGTTAGATTGAGATCTTATTGAGTATATTGTTTATACTTGTATGGGTTTTTGTTTTTCTAGTTGCTTAGCATAGTTGGTTTTTGTTTTTGTTCTAAAACTGTGAGCGCCAGATGGTTAGGAAGTAGTGGATGGTTCCTGTTCTCGGGAGAGTAAAAGATAAAAATTCATGAGTGTTATATCACTTTCCACTTGGTCTTTTGCTCTTGTCACCAAACCAGGTTCAGAAAATCTGATTTGCTTTATGGATGCCAACTTTTTTGTTTTTAGTTGCTGATGCATTTCTGTGTACAACTTTACTAGGTTTAAGGCTTTGATGCCAACCCATTCTCACTTCTTCTGTTCCTTTCACACCACCTCTGATGATATTATCTTATCCTGAAGTCAATCGAGAATCCTTCTCAATTGATTGCCTCTAATTCAACTTTTATATTCTGTCTGATTGAATTGCAGAAAGTGGTGGTGAAAGTGGAACTACAGGATGAAAAAGCCAAGAAGAAGGCCTTGAGGGCAGTATCCGGTCTTTCAGGTATGCCATCTGATTCAACTTAGGAGCATAGATTACAAAACCTGAAATGGGTCTTCTTCAAATTGCTAATAAAACCTTGTTTGTTGTAAAATGGCAGGAGTTGAGTCCATCTCTATGGATATGAAGGACAAGAAGCTAACAGTCATAGGCAATGTGGATCCTGTGGAAGTAGTGAACAAACTAAGGAAAGCCTGGCATACAGAGATTGTATCAGTTGGTGAGAACAAGAAAGAGGAGCCCAAAAAAGCTGAGCCAAACAAAGAAGAGCCAAAGAAGAACTCCAATGAGCAGATGGCTGAGCTTATCAGGGCTTTCCAAGCCAACAATCCCTATCTCACCACGAATTACCATGTTCAAAGTGTGGAGGAAGATCCAAACGCCTGTGTCATATGCTAGCTAGCTACATCACCAAAAAGCAAGAAGAACCCATTTCTTCATGAGCAGAGGTTTACATAATTTGTGCAGTTAGTTTGTTGATTGGTGCATTCCGTCTAATAAAGGTGGCAAGGAAGTGGTGTATTATGTATTAGTTTGAATTGTATTAGTATTGTTATTGTAAAATGGAATCTAAAATAATGTTTTTGGATGATTTGAACTGCTCTCGTTAATGTCATTTTTCTGTTATGATTAACAAATTGGACATTGTCTTTTGAGATTTAGTGAGAGCCTTGTCATAAGTCCATCCTTGATACAAATAGACAACAATAATACGTGATCTGTATACAATTGTTAGTTGCAAGTTTAAACATCCTATCTACTCTTATTAATAAAAGAAAAATTCAATACTAATTTGTGATTAAAAGTACGTAGGAGGCTTAATCAATTAAAATACAGCAAAAATAAAAAATAATAAATCAAATTATTATAATGTATATTATCACTTAATTATAACTTAACATTAAATAAAATTTATATAATGGATATTAAATTATTATAGTCTTGCCTAATTTTAGTTCAAATGGACGTCGATCCAGAATATTAATGAGTTAATGATCTACACCACATCAACTAGTCTACTTGCCATTCATGGTCTGCCTCTGAGATTGGTGATTTTAGGAGGGCATGCTTTTAGAAAAAGAACTAAATGAAACCTCACTTATTATGTCTTTTATTAGAAATTGCGACCGGGGCTCTATTTGAATAGCCCTAGGTATACCCCGTTGTGAATGGATACTTATATCCATTTGATTTGAATAAAAGGGCATTGTCTCTAATGATTGTGTCAAAATATCTACTTTTTCACTCTTTTTTATCATCTTCCCTTTTTTATTTATCACCGAGAAAAATCGATCCAACAAACAAATCAACGCCTTTTAAAGAAGGCAATGGTGTCAACATGCTGGCAAGGATTAAACCTTTGATCAAGTTTCAACAATTACCACTTGTGCAGAGACTATTGTGTTTCATGATTGATGGTCAGCGAAGCTATCTTCCTCCTCACATCAACCGACAGAAATTTTTGGTACATATATCAGAATTAAACTTGATGTATTTGAATGCTACATAAATAAAAGCAGCACCGAGGGGTTAATGCTAAATCGACTCCACTCTTCAACACTGCTTTTAAGTACAATTTCGTCAAACAAGGTAAGTGACTGAGTGTTGGATGTGTAATGAATGGCTCATTGCATGATAGTAAAATTTGACATCCTCTAAATTACATGAACTGGACGACAGAGAGAGTTCCAGAACGAGGGTTACCCAATGACATTTGATGAAAATTTCAACACCTTTAAGAAGAATGTGTTGGAAATTCTAGGATCAATATATGTCAAAAAAATAAATAATACAAAAGTGTACCTGAATCCATATATAGATTGTTACTCGAGTCTACAACGTTTGGATTTTCTAAATTGTTATTTATAATTGGCTTATTCTTTATAGATGATGTGATATTAGAAAAAAAATCATACACCCAATTTGAGGATCATGATCTTTAAAATAAGTATTCCGGTCTCCACACTTTACCCAACCCCATATTTTAATTAACCAATATTTATAGAAGTCAATTGAATACCGCAATAGATCACATAAATAGATTTATTAAAAATAGTCAAAATTACAATTAAATTTAAATGTGAGACCATATATAGAATAAATCTAACCAAATAAATATATATGGTTTACTTCTGAGCATGTTAAAACACTTTGTTTGATTGATCGCAAACGCACTCGGCGAGCAGACTTTGTAATTTTCCAGCCCTACCCAAATTTCATGGAAAACTCGAAATTGACAAAACTATTTGAGCAAAATAAGAAATTCTTAAACAAGGCCATTATGTCGAAATCTAAATAAACCTCAGATCTGTAATGATCTTATGTATAACTTCATTAATTCCTTCTGTCATTCAAAACGAAAAAAAAATATACAGTTAGCAATTTATCCATGATTTTAATCACAATTTAATAATTTGAGAGTTAGGCGTGGTTCGGCATGGAATGAAATCAACTCAGAATTCACCCCAAGCCAATTTATAAACATCTTTTACTATGCACTAAATGTGAACTCTTTGAGGTTCATTTTTTGTGTCTGCAAAGAGGTTTACCCTTTACCTTTTATATTATTTGACCACGAACAAACATGTGCATAAGTAAAATTCCACCTTTTGGTGACCACTTTCTAGTGACTTTTGGTGACCATTTCACATTGCCTTTTGGCAATCATGTTTTTGACCATTGGTAACGATGCTTGTCGTTAATAGGTACAATCTTTTTTAATAAAAGTAATTCAATTTAATTATTTTCAACAGTTATCATCTTTTGCCCATAGAAACATTTATTACTATTGTTTTTATATTACAATAAAAAATTGTGAAAATAGTTTCTTAAGATTTATATAAAATTTTTCATCACAACTTTTGATGACTATTTTTTTGTGTGTTTTTCGTAACAATTTATTTAGTGCCCCTTGGTGCCTTATTTTTTGTATCTATTCACACCAATTTTTGTGCTCAATAGGTGAAAATCTTGTCAATAGGGACTCTAAATTTGGTTATTTTTAACGGTCATCTACAGTAGAATCATTTATTATTATCATTAAAAAATAGTGATAACATATTTTTGAGATTTCATATAAAATTTACATTCACATCTAATATTCTGTAAAATATTTAAATAGCACTTAAGTATAGATCACACATTGCACAAGTCACTGCTTAGTTTATATTATTTTTCAATCAAATAAATGAAAGATATACAAAATTAATGCATATTATTGCTCTTTTGACACTTAAATAGATAAAATATTATTTATAATTCTTAAAATATTAATTTATTTAATTAAAATAATATGTTCTAATAGCTTATATTACTTGACTCAAGAAATTAATCATTAAATCTATTAGAAGGGAGTTACTTATGGAATATAACTTAGAAAATTATATTGGAGTGAAGAAAAGTTATTTTTGGCTCAAAAAGGAGTTTTTAATTATGATTTTTATACTTCACTTGAAGTTCATATGTCTAAGTATTGATTGATTCTAAGTACCGCAAATGGTATTGTATTTATAATAATATTCAGGAAAATATCATAAATAGTCACATTTTATTTTTTTTTAAAATAGCCAATTTTTCAAAATTGTATAAAAAATAATTATTTTTAAAATTTTTATATCGTTTATGACCAAATTCTATCGTTTTTTAATTAATGACAAAAATAGTCATAAGATTTATTTTTACTAATACCAAAATACATAATAGATAAAACTTATAATTTTTGACTAACTATATATATATGTATATAATTAACTAATAAATATTAAATAGAATATAAAACTATATTATTCATGAGCTAAAAAATAAAAAAATAATTTTTATTGAATTTATGACAATTAAAAAGAAAATTAATTTTTACGCCACCAAAACTAAAAATAATAAAAAAAAATATTTTTAGATGTTAAAATTTTTAATTTGAAATTGTCACATTTTATTAAAAAATAGAACATTTATTTTATCCAATGTATTTTTATTATAAATATTTAAAAAAAAATGAAATATCATCCATTATATAAAATACAAAAAAAATGTTTGAGAAAATTTAAAGTTAGAACAAAGGTATTTATGTAAATAAAAAAATATTATGGGTAAAATATTTTTAGAATACATGAATTGGCTATATGTGAAATAAAATTTGGAGATCTAGCTATGTTTAATATAAATTTAAAATTTTTGTTATTTATGATCGAAAATATTGAAACTTGTTTATTTATGATATTTTCCAATAATATTTCTCTCGAAAACCGAATTGTTAATCAATTTTCAAAGACTGTTTTACTAATTGCGAAAATGGCCAATATATACGATTAATATTTACCACTTTTATAGTTTTCATTGTGTTCACACAAAAAATTAAATAAGTGTCAAATTTCTATAGTTTTAATTGTGTAAAATCAATAATTAGTTTTTGGTGAAATAGCAACCGGTAATGATAGGCCTTTTACTGTAACCATTTTGATTGACAATTAGCAATGTTTGTTTTATAGATTTTTATAAATTTTATTAATTTGGTAAAGAAAAATAATTAATAACTCTTAATCTGTCTAATCCGAAGTAATCAATGACAAATGTTATAACCATAAAGACAGTATACTTTGGGAAAAAGATAGTTTTGTGAGCTACTCAAGCACATGCAACCGACATTTGGCTTATTGGGTCCCGCAGGATGCAGTACCCCATGCCTGTAGTCTTAGGCTGTTTGGTACTTGCTTTAGGATGTTTCATTGTTCTTAATGATTTTATTTCTTTAGAATGTGGTACGTTATCTTATTTATAAATTTTTAAGGGCCCACGATAAAAATAAATTTAATGTGCTAGGTGTTTTATGTGAGCTTATGAAGCTAAAAGCCGAGTAGAAAATATTAATATATTTTTAGTCATTTTACATGGGCCTTAATTAGGTGATGCAGGCCACGGGTATTCTATTTTTTTGCAAATATACAGAGGATTGGAGTTTTCTTATTGTTATATGATGGCGAAATATTCCATATTTTTGTGTTAGTGGCCACGAATTACTAGCTAGAAGACGAGAAAATATAAAAGTACACGCAATTGTATTCATATATCCTCTACGGCAACCATTTTTTGTAATTCAGCAATTAGCATTTTAAAGTGTGAGGTTGAAGATATAATATAGCCATTCTTGTTTTTTTTTATAAAAAAAAAGCAAACCAAATACTCGCTCTTGATTTGTTGGGTTCATAGATTACCCACT
>JAVDBV010009952.1:0-13388 GCA_032619315.1 Piper longum
ATATATATATATATATGTATGTATATATATATATATATATGTATGTATATGTATATGTATGTATGTTGCTCTAGTTTGTTGTACATTATGCTCGCTCTGTTTTGTTTCAACCAACCCATTTGAAATGTTTGCATTTTTTTTTCAAGGAATTCATGCCTCATGATTGAAAAGGGAAATATTTGCGTTCTTTTAATTCTATTTTGAAGTTTTGGGGTTTTGTTGTGTTTCAATGTCTCTGAAAAGATAGCGTTTTGCAACAATATACATTCATTGTGATTACAGGGAAATGTTTGTTAGTTCTGTTATATATTTAAGCTCTAGAATGACACACTTCATGCCTGGCCTTGAGTTTCAATGTGTCTTGAAAGATTGCATTTTTTGCATGGAAATTCCTAAATTGTGATTGTAATGGAGTATTTTGTGATATATTTTATTTTTTGTATTTTGGATGGTTGCAAGGGATAGGCTTTTTTTTGGAGGCTAAATTTTGGTATTCATATTATTTATTACAAACTAGTGACTCGTGAAGGATCAGCCTGTCATGTTTTGGGTTTTCGTTTTCATTAAGCCAAACTGCTATATGATAGTTGTTGGATTTCCTATGTTATTGGTTGCTTTGTGATGTTTTAACTTCCAAAGAAAATCTTGGTGTATTGTATGATGAAATGTTGGTTTTCGTTATTTATTGTATTTTGCTACCATCCAGATTCTAGGTTTACGCAGCAAGCACTTTCTGCCTGCAAGCCAATTTTGACCCCAGGATGGGTGAGTTTAGTCTGTCACAATTCCACATTAATAACTTTTTTTTCTTCTCATTTCTTTGTCTGATCCTTTAAATCATCAGGTGATTACTACCTTTGCTTTTGTTGGAATCATGTTTATCCCTATCGGGCTTGCGTCTTTGTTTGCTTCTCAACGAGTAAGAAAATTTTTTCATCTCCTGTTCTGAATTTAATTGTTACTTATGCTTCCAAAAGTTTTTACTGGTATAGCTTGACATTTGATTTAGGTGGTTGAAATTGTACATCGATATGATACACATTGTATCCCTAAAGACTTTCAGGGTAATAGGTTTGCTTATATACAAAGCACGAAAACTAACAAAACTTGTGCGAGAACTGTTACAGTAAGTGAATTTTTACGGCTTAATTCTATTTCTTATCTTATACTGATGATGAGGATTGGTTGTTAACCTATAATTTTCCAGGTGCCAAAGCACTTGAAAAGTCCTGTATACATCTACTATGAACTCGATAACTTTTATCAGAACCATCGGCGGTAAGCTTGTCTCAGTAAGATATTTTAGAAGATAATAGGCCCCTCCTTTTCACTATTTTGCATAAATATTATTTTTAATAATTGAAAAAAAATAATATTTCTAATTGATTTTTTGCATAGAGTATTCCAATTATCGTGGCTTTCATTACTGAGATGCTCTTTATTTTGTTGGTTAGATATGTGAAGAGTAGAAGTGGCGAACAACTAAGGAGTAGAGGAAGTGAGAATGAGACAAGTCACTACAGTCCTGAAGGCACTTCATCAGATGGATCACCCAGTGTTCCTTGCGGTCTTATTGCTTGGAGTTTGTTCAATGACACAGATTTTCGAGGAATAGCAAACCTTTGGTGGTAAACAAGAAGGGCATAGCTTGGAAAAGTGATCAAGATCACAAATTTGGGAGTGATGTTTATCCCAAAAAATTTCAGAGTGGTGGTCTCATCGGAGGTGCCAAACTGAATGCCAGCATTCCTGTATGGTTGTCAATTACCTTTCTTCTTACCTATTTGTTTCTAAAAGTCTCTATTTTTGGCTGTTGAGAATGGCTGCTTTTCTGACAGTTGAGTGAGCAAGAGGATCTTATAGTTTGGATGCGCACTGCAGCATTGCCCACCTTTAGAAAACTTTATGGGAAAATAGAGAATGACCTTGAAGCTGGTGACAATATACATGTTAGAATCCAGAACAATTACAACACATACAGCTTTGGGGGCGAAAAGAAATTAGTTCTGTCAACTACGAGTTGGATTGGTGGGAAGAATGATTTTCTTGGTATTGCTTATCTGACAGTTGGTGGTTTATGTCTCTTCCTGGCAATGAGTTTTATTATTATATACCTGATGCGACCGAGGTGAGTCCTTAATTATTATTAATATGGTCTTATTTGATTTGTTTGTGGTTTTAAGCCTGGATAAAGGACAAAGGTAGAGCATTGCTGTTAAGAAGGGCACCCGGCTATCGAAATTTTGTCATTTCTAATCCCCTAGATCCTTGATTAGGATCCATGCCCGACTTCTTTCTGAGATAAGGTGGAAGAACGAGAATAAAAATAATATGTACTAAAATTTTTATCTACCCACCCGAATGTCTCTTTTCAGGCCTCTTGGTGATCCATCCTTCTTGTCCTGGAATAAAGATCCTGCAGGACATATGAACTAAGAGTTGTTTGATCTGCATATTCCGGATGGTCATGTGTCATAAAATTTAGCTTAAATATATGTGATAGATTGAAGAAGGCAAATGCTACTATTAAGGTTATCCAGTAGGAACACCATTGCTTACTTTTGGACAGCAAGTTTAGCACTGTACAGTGCTGAGCAGAGCATCTTCTATACAAGAGTAGCATCAATGCATGGTCAGATAGCAATTGTGGGAAGACTGAAATATAATTTTCAGTATCTTTGTGTAAAATGAGTGAATGCTTGTTTTCTTAAAAGATGGTGGTCATGTTTCGCTGCTGCTCCTGTATTCTTCTTTTCAGTAAAAACTGATTTCATTATATGAGAAAAAGCTGTAAAGAAAAGCATGTTTACTCTTTTTCCCTAATATTGCGCGCTATCTGGATACCATTGTTTCTGAATGTCATTTCTTTTGCAGCATCATTTTGCCATATTTTTTTTTAAAAATGATTGTGCCCCTAACTTTCTTATTGATTACACAAATGTTTTGCTGACAATCAAGAAGATAATTGAAGCAACTTTCAAATAATACAAAGGAAACGATTAAAGCTCATCTAGCATTTTGACAAGGCACCAAGGTAGGATCCATAGGTTGTGAGCTATCTCTGTCACACATGTCCCCATTTATGCTGATCACCTCCTCTTCCTGTTTGCATCGAGCACAATACATCAAACAACATGAACAACTATAACACAGATGTTGGTTGCCACGATTTGAACCAAAACATATAAAAAAGTAACATTTCAAGTTGTTAATAACAAACCTTTGCAAGGTTCCTGAAGTAGGTAGTGGTGTAATTCCCTGTTGGGAAGAAAGCTTCCAACAGATCTGCTAAAACTAGCTGAGGTTGGGAGACAGCACCATCAAACCAATCTTCATAAGAAAGGAGGAAATGTACATGCTCATCAGTGACTCATAAAATGAGAAGATTGCAAAAACTATTGCTGGCAATGTAAGAACAACTTACCCAAAGCACTGGGACTCTTCATTCTCTTGTCATATCTCCAGAGGCTTTGATTTGTGAGGAAAACAAAGCACGAGTGATCGTCGATATTAAGGTTTTCAAGGAAGTTCGAAAGCACATACTTTGAAGGATCTGGAGTGTATGTTTCATCAATCACCACGTCTACTGTCTGAGATGCAATGAAATAAACAAACAACATGAATTTTACACAAATAGTAGATGACTGCTCTTGTTCTTCTTTTAATAGTGTATTTCTGTTTGTGAACTTTCATTCCAATTCGGCATGAAATGCTAGTTGATGAACTTAGTTGCATTCCCTGGATATAAGACCAAAAACTCTGATATGAAAAAGACTAGGAGCTGTTTAGTTTTTCTTACACATAGGATGGCATGGAAGTCATCAACATCTTCAGGTAATGAGGTGTTGTAAGAATTCTTTCTGATGGTATCATCAATGTTCTCTCCTCCTGCATCTACAACAAACTGCAATGGCACTAATTAGTTAAACCAAGCACAAATCTGTTTAGAATTGGGCAGTGTGTTCCTTTTACCTTTGTTTTGTAAGCATCACTTTTAAATGACCATACTCCCTGAAAAATAAAGAACACCAGAATTGATTTGTGCAGTATTGATTCAAATTCTACTAGCGGTAAAGTGTCTGACCAAGTTTTATAATCAACACTGAATGCTTGCTTTCTACAAAAAGCTAGAGCTTTTAGGAAAAGTGGTTTACATGTCATCAATAAAATTTACAGCTTGTCCACTTACATCAGTATACTGCAGCCATGCTGCTACAGGCTTGAAGGATGCTGTTCTCCCTGTAGCTGAGTTTTTCAAGCACATGTAATTAGCTTTAACCTGGGCAAAGAAGAGCGATATCAGGGAAAACCTTGAAAATTGAAGTATAGATATCTCTATCAATGCTGTGGAACTGATATGTAGACATTAACTGCATCAAAAACTTGATTAGCCCTCCATTCCGCATTCATGAAAGACCCCATGTACTTGATCCACTCTGCTCTCTGAAAAATATAGACAAGCACATTGGATTCATAGAAGCTAGAATTATTGATACGAACTATCGAAGAGTTGAACTAAATTAAGGGCAATTAATAGAACTGTAATGTATCTAAAGTGAGACTTTCGTTTGAGAAGAAGTTTAGCAATTCCAATTATAAGGCATTATTTGTGTTTAAGACGAGCAATGGTGCTAATTGAAGTAATTAGGACCAAGGTCGTAAGCACTTTAAGGAGCTTGCTTAGCATAAAGTTCAATTTATGTCCAAGATGTAAACAATTAATATGTCTAACCTGCAAGGGAGCAGACTCCTCAAGTGGCAGGAAGGTAGCATAGTTGCAAGCTTGATCAACATCTGTGCTGGCTATGAAGTAGGCAGCAAACTGAGATAGGTGAGCCATGTCAGTCTTGTTAACCATCACAATATTACCATCTGAATAAGATTTTAACACACACTGGGAGGTGACTGAATCTGATGTTATCCCCTTCAAGCTCTGCACCATACCCAGCAGCTGCAAATTTCCCAAATCATTATTACAACCAAAGAACTCCTAGTTAAATTGGTCTCATCATCCCATTTGGGAAAAATAGAAGTGATGTTGTATGGACCCTTTACCTCAAGAAATGACACTGCAAAGTCCAAAAAACAAATAGGGACTAGTCAGTTTCGCAGTAAACCAAACAGAATGTAGCTATCTGTAGACTTATTAGAATGATAAGATATTAACAGTTTAGTTTAATGATAAGATAATCAACCTGGAAAATTTGTAGCATCCACGGACACGTTCGCTAGAGGGACTACAAATGACTTGATTCTTCCCGTGCAGTACTTTGTCCTGGCTGCCATCTTTGAATTGTTCTGTTTAATTGAATAGGGTCAGTAACCACATTATAGGGAGTAAATATTAAATGAGCACATTCACCTGTATAAGAAGGTAGCTCTTGCCATCTCCTCCATTTTTTATGACTTTGAAGGTCTGCCCATAATATATATGGAAATACTCTGCATCTTCCACCTTCGAGATGTTGCCAGGAGGAGCTGGAGTCTTAGGGGAAGCAGAGGTTGCTGGTGTTATGGCATTACCAATCAAGAATGTTGAGAATAGGAAAGTGGGGAAGAAAGGAACAGCAGCCATGGGCATGTACCTAGCTATAGCACAGTTCATAGCATATATGAAGTGGTGAAGGTGATGGGGGAGTGGGACTTTTCTGCTGCTTTTTCTGGCACAGATAGTTCATGATCATGAATTATATGATTGCAACTTTGTTCTGAAACTGTGACAAAGTTCTCTTTTTCTTTATTTGTTAGGGAAATGTGGGGTTCTTGGTGGTTGCCCGTGACTTGTGCAATTGTCTTTATGCATGTAGGGAAGATTCACATTCTGTTTCTATCACCTTCTTGTTGGCTTCATGTACTTTGGATAGTTGGGCTCATGTGGCTTGGCAGCATGGGCAACTACAAAGGCGCCATCATGGAGCTAGTTCATTTTGTTCTTGAGCTTCTTATGTGATACCACTTACATGGTCGGCAACCATATTTTCTCTCTTTAAGATCAAAAGCTATGGTACTTATTAAGTTGACATCAAATTTTCTCATGGATATGTATTGATGGAGTGCTAACAAGATTATCGATGCAATGTATGGTAAAAAACACGAGGACCCATAAAGTATCTCTGATCTAAACTTTGATAAGTTAGAGTTGGGGAAGATCTTTCACAGAGATCTGCTTTGGCATGTATCTTTGAGGGCTTATGCTTTGCTTCAGACATGATAGTGGGATTTGGTATGGAAGGATAATTATTATTTAGCTGGGAAGAAGCCGACATTCTGGAGGGTATCAAACTGTGGGAGGAGGATGGAATGCTTTTCAAACGTTGCGGCTGTCATTTATAGCTTTGGATTGTAGCTCAGATCTCCTTCTCCATTAAAGTATCATATTCAATCAAGCAGTAATCAAAGTTGAAAACTAGAGACAAAGGGCTCAACTCCAATTATACATGGAGTTGTCTGGTTATGAGTGACAAAGGAGCAATCTTGGCCATCTCTTTATGTTTTACATTTGATCGAATAAAAAGTTTAGCTGTGACTCGAAGTTGAGACCTTAATCACTAACTTAATTTGTCCTAGACTCAGACTAAACTACATGTACGAGCTTAAATTATTTCTTCAAAAATAGTGAATCTAGTTGATCACCTGCTGATATGCATCTTCTTTTTTCAATAATGTATTAGTAGATAGGAGACAATTATGTTAACATAATATCTAACTTGACATAATTGTCTTGTAAAACTAAACCTTCCAGTAATGAAGTTTGATTTATAATTGGATTAACACTTTGATATACGATTATTAAACATGAATCTTGTCCATTGTTCATGGAAAACTTCATAAGTCTCAGGCATATTGATATATCAACTGCATCAATCTTGTTTTATTTTTTATACTAGTCATTAACTGATTATTGAACAAGTAATTTACATCAAATTATGCTACATGTTAGTCACTGGCTTTCCAATATGTTAACAACTCACATCTTACAGACGCTTATATGATAGTTCTATAAACATTTTCAAAGCCAAGAATTGGATTCACTATTTGCTAGTTAAAGAAGACGTTCTCTACATCTTCTCTGACCATATAACTTTAGAATTCTCAGGATCTATGTGAACAGGAACAAACTAATCTGATGCTTTAGACCTATGCTATATATACATATGAGTACTGCATACTGCTCTATAACACTCTTTCTCTTTAGCAAAGAGTTGTCATGTAAACCTCTTTCGGCTACACATACGCATGTATAGCAGAGATTCTTAATTCATTTATCTAAGCTAATTAATGTCATAATATATATTAGTAGATCGACTAATTAAAAATTTCACAAATATATATATATATATGTAAATTAAACTCGATTAATCGAACCCGGAACTTTTTAAAAAAAAAATTAAGTAAAGCTGATTGATTTATGTTTACAAGTTATAATGCAGGTGCTGACCCTAATTTTAATAACACATCAATCTCATTATTTAATTTGTATCATTATTTCACACAAAAAAGAAAAAAATGACACATGAACTAGTAATTACGAGGATTAATAATTGTTTTCTATTCGGACCAAAGGAACAATTTTAATTACTGGATATCGTTATTAAATTGGCAGCTAACAAATCCTGTCAATTAATTTTTTTATTGATGTTTTTTTGTGCTTAAACTGATATCGCACTAATTAATTTAATTCCACAATTTATGACCGTTTTAATAAATTTATATTAATTAGCATTTTTTATTAATAGAAAAAAAAGAATAAACTGAAAAAGAAGTAAGCACAAAAGGATGGATTGAAGGGGGAGCAAAAGAGGGACAGAATATTATCACGTGGGGTCTACTCTGCCATCACCTTTATCTTTTCTCCCTGCCACGTGCCTAAAGTGGGCCATCCCTATGGGGTCCCGCCTAAATCTTCCATGCAGGACCAACCCGCCGACATTTTAGAAAGAGTTCGACCAATTGCGCCGTGACACGTAATCTTAATCCCATGCAAATATGGTACCGACGTTAAGAGCTTAATGTGAACGATAACAAGCATCCTCGACGTTCTCCATGCAATTGGTGCAACAAAGAAGGAGAATATTCTTGCAAAAACATTATATATAATTGCACCAAATTATTAATCTCAAAAGAAAGAATATAAAATTTATCAATAGAATAAAATGAGAAAAGAAGGGGAGGCAAGAGATCCTGTCTTTTCCTTTCTTTGTCTTCCTCTTCTGATTTCCTCCCCTCCTTATAAATCCATCGACACCACAGTTCCATTAATTCCTCTCTTTTCTAACCCTTCTTCATTCCATTTATCTTGAACCAGATAATTAAAAAAATGACCCATCTTTGTTTGATGTTTTTCTTATGATTTTTGCCATATGGGTATCTTCTAATATAATTTGTTGGTCTCTAGTAAAGATTTTTTCTTGTCAAGTGTTTGCAGCAAGCATTTTCTTGATGATTAGAAGAGCCTATTAAATCTTCCTGATCAGGTAACAGTGTTACCAAAGGCTTGCTTGGTGTGTTCCATAGTTTGCAGAACAATTTGTGGCATCTGTAGGTTGAATATAGAGTAAATACATAGATGGCACCTATGACATTGCCACCTGGATTTCGGTTTCACCCAACTGATGAAGAACTGGTGGCATACTACCTCAAGAGGAAGATTAATGGAAGGAAGATAGAGCTTGAGGTTATACCTGAGGTTGATCTCTACAAATGTGAACCATGGGACTTGCCTGGTATGTATATATATAATGCATACAATTCTTCAACATATGTTCAACATACATTACTTCATGAAAATAGGTTCATCTGATCTGTTGTGATGATAGTTATATCATATAAAAACGTTGTTTCATGTTATAAGCTATAGCAGGGAAGAGGTTGCAGCAAGGGTAGATGTAAACTGGTCTTCCAACTTCATGTACAGATCAGTATATAATATCTATGCTTTGCTTCATTAAAGAGATTTCATGAAATGGCTTACACATCACAAGTACTGCACTTTTCATCCAAAGAGCTCATATAGATATGTTATGACACAAAAGTTCATAAAGCAAATGCAAGCTCTTTACCCCAATCAAGTCAAAATCTAGCCAGTAAAGGATGTTGTTTCTTTGAAGCGAAGAACACACAACTGGAATCTTATAAACTTAAAAATATTGCTCCATCTGTGATATCATGGTCCACAAGATAATATGGTAATTATTGTAACTTCATAAAAAAAAATGTGGTTTACTATTTAGTTTCAGACTGCGTTTTCTTGATGCATGGATACATTATTTCTTATCTCAAAAAAAAAATATAACTCTTCCTTCAACTATGTGGTTCATTATATGCAAATGTCGTTTGCTCAACTCTAAAAAAATTAAGATGTATGATTTTTTGATTGATAAATCAAATGAAATGGGTTTTTGCAGAAAAGTCATTCTTGCCAAGCAAAGATTTGGAGTGGTACTTCTTTAGTCCAAGAGACAGAAAATACCCAAATGGATCAAGGACAAACAGGGCAACACGAGGAGGGTATTGGAAGGCCACAGGAAAAGATAGGTTGGTGAGCTCTCAGATGCGTTATGTAGGGATGAAGAAAACTCTTGTTTACTACAGAGGAAGAGCACCCCATGGCTCTAGGACCGACTGGGTCATGCATGAGTACCGGCTTGATGAGAAAGAATGTGAAACCAACTCTGGCTTACAGGTGCTAATTAATAATTTTCACGGATACTAATGAAAAGGTTTTAATTTTTAAATTATATATATACCATAGAATTCTTGAAAGAACATGTAATATAGAATGCCGTTTGATTGAAATATTTCTGAGTTGATGATCTTCAGGAGTTGATAATCTGCAGGATGCCTATGCTTTATGTCGGGTGTTCAAGAAAAGTGCATTGGGATCAAATGTGGAAGAAGCACCCAATCACACAAAGTATGTTGAGAGCTCATATAACAGGTCACCTACACCAGTACATGAACAATATTCATCCAGTAATTACATAGAGGTGAGTACTTCCAATGAAGGAGTTAGAGGAGAAGGTTTGGAGAGAATTAGTAATTTTTATCCTCTCCCACAAGAAGGAATTACATCAAACTATAACATGATTCAAGGGGCCTGTTTCAACACCTGTACTCCCGTTGATAACCAATGGTTACAGTACCTAAATGAAGACATGGTAGTCTCCAACAGTAATGTCCCAGGATTGCCCAGCAATATCAATGCAGGCCTGGCTTATCCCCCATCTAAGGTAATGTTCGTTCTCCTTGTATACCATGCCTATATTTCTTTAAATTTGTATTTATAGTTTACAACTACCGACTAAGAGGAGTCATGAAGCCATCTATATTAAATTTTCAGTACAAAATATGGGAACGAATAATAGGAAGAGAGCATGCATACATTTATTTTATTACACTTGCAATATATGGACAAGTTTATAACTCATGCTAGTTTTAAATATTTTTGACATAGTTTAAAAACTCAAGGACTTAAACTTATGCTCGGTTCAGTAGATTATAAAATAGAGTCAATTCAGAATCAACTCTAAACCGACTAAGAGCCATTTATAATAATTTTTCAATCCAATAAGTAGAGAAATATATCAAATTATAAAATATTAATTGTTCTCTTTCACATTTGAAACTGATAAATAGATAATTTATATTATTTTAAATTATTGATTTAATTAAATTAAAAAATAATTATATATTTTTCAAACTTTTTTACTTTAACTAAGGGAGTGATTGAAGAAGATTTAAGGGAGTCATTTATAAAGTTTCATTTGGAAAGACACAAAGTAGAGTCAACTCAACAAAATTTTAAAGTCGAAAAGAAGTCTTAGAATTATGATTTTTTATTGATGATGCAAAGTATAACTAGCGAGAAATTTTAAATGTTTTTCTTATTTGTCTTGGTTGTTAAATAGAGCAAATGACGAGATCTGGTTAATTTATAGTCATCTATAAAATTTAACGGGAGAAATTATAAAAGGGTTTTAGGGTCAACCTTGTCATATGAAGTCAATTTGTGGATGGGAAGTATTAATTTTAGGGAGTCGAAAATTGATCAAAATTTGGAGGTTTATGGTTTATATGTTTGATCTCCACAGGTGGATATTGCACTAGAGTGTGCAAGGTTGCAGCACAGGCTGACAATGCCACCACTAGAAGTGGAAGACTTCCCTGATTTTGATTTTCCTGACTGCAAAGCTGCACTTGGAGGAAGTGGGAATGGAGGAGATATTGTTCAAGAGATCCTCTCTGTGGCTTCTGCATCTAGAGAAATAGCTACTGGGAAATATTCGAATTACCATGAAAGCATAAGATCAGATCAAAACTATTACCAGTCTTCTATGAATGAGGTTGCACCATTTGCTCATGATGGGAGGATTGATGATGCAAGATTCACTGAAATAACTGATCTGGAGGGGGAGCTGAAGGCAGAAAAAAATGTTGAAAACTTAAGAGGGGTGAAATTCTCAGAGAGATATGATCTTGATCAAGAGGTAACAAGAAACTTCTTTCCTGCCTTGCTTTACTTGTTTGTTTAATGCCCACATTAGTATCATGTGTAAACATGAATGTGAGAACTAATCAATCATAATTTGGCCACAGTAGGATTCAATAGAAGGAAATAAATATGTGGTAGTAGAAAGCATGCCAAATTCTGAAAGGAATTGGTATTCAGAGCCCAAAGGTATTATCTAGCTACTTATCTACTTCTTGATTCAAAACCATCTATATACTGCATGATAGTAATATCATTGATCACACTATGGATGCCTAAACTCATTTATGCAGTGGAAGTACCCTATGATGAAAACTCATGCTTCCACCACCACAATGAAGCTGATGGGAGTTTTCACACTATGTCTGCTAAATCACCATCATATGGATACTCTGCTGGATTCATCAATGATGACCCAGATGGAATAACTTGCCAAACCAGCTCAAACTTTGAGGATTATGACAAAGTTGAGGTCAACCATGGATTCTTTGTCTCAACATGTCAGTTGGCTAACACATTTTTTCATCAAATAGAAGCCCCCAGGAAAGTTTGCCTTTATTCCCATCAGTGCAATGTTGGTCATTACACTGACCATTTGGCCCTGCCCAGAATGAAAATCATGCCTACAAATGATGGTAGAGAGAGATCAAGTTCGCTTTTGAGCAAGTTCAAGGCATTTGCTAGGGACAAGTTTGTGAATAGCAGGTTCCTTTTGAGGTCAAGGATGAGGTACTACTCTTGGTTGTTCAATGGTGGAAAGAGGAATACTTTTTCTGTTGCTGCTATTTTATTTTCTCAATTTCCTTCAAGACAAGCTGCAAATTGTCAAGTAGGTCAAATGGGTATGCACAAGGGGGAAGAAGATGATTGCCATTACAAGAGGACTTCAAGGAAAATGAGCTATGCATATTAATGGAATGTGAGTAGTTTATACAAAGCCTTGCACTTTGTAAAATTCTAAGTAATAGAGGTGATTGCACTCACCAAATAGTATTAATTCAATTCGCGTTGTTTTTAGAGGAATCAAAACTCATGATACAAATTCAATTATTTGTTTCTAAACTGTACATCACAAGCTTGCTCAATGAAAATTTTATATGTCCACTCGATTTTTTTCACTTCATTTATCTACTTGAATATTAATCATTTGGCTAATTCTTTGATATACTTTATTTTTTGTACCCTAGCTAATTCATATGTGTATTTGTTCACTAGAAAAAAAACAGTAACTTTTTGATCCAATCATTCAATTAAATGTTGCATAGTTTATTGTATATTGTTACCAAATCAAGAATCCAAAAATTTTCCCACAAAGAATAATTTTAAAAAAGGTTGTTTTTGATGCCTAGCTATGTCCCACCATGAGTCAAGCTAGGTTGGATTCAAGCCGGGATTAGGCTAAGTGAGTGGAGCCTAAGCTAATTACCTTGAGCTCAACTCGGCTTAATTGGGCTAATACATGATTGGGCTCACTAGTTATTTTTTTATTTATGTGAGAATCGATTTCCTGCACTAGAGGCAGGAAATTGATTCTGCGCCAATAAATTTTCTAGGCCGTCCAATTATAAGGACGACTCAAATTTATTAATTTTTTTAAAAATAAAATTTGATCTGAACCGTCTGATTACAATGATGACCCAGATCATTAAAGGGTAGAGCGGCGGCGGCGGCAGCAAAACGGACGGCTGCGGGGGAAGTGCGGCGACTGCAGGATTGGCCGCGGGGAAGGGGGAAGCGCGGCAACGTTGGGCAGTAGGGCCGTGGCGGGATTGGCCGTGTGGGGAGCACGACGGCAGTAGGATCTGTTGCGGGGGAGGTGGGAGCGCGACAGAGGGCGAGGGGGCATGCGGAGGGGGATGGGAGCGGCAAAGGCAGACCGCAGGGGGGGGGGGGGGGGGAA
>JAVDBV010009954.1:0-12906 GCA_032619315.1 Piper longum
ATATATATATACCCAACCACCCTCACCCCCTCCCCAAGCAGCGGGCGGTCTAGCGGGTCTAGGTGGGTTTGGCGGGTCTGGGTGGTATGTTTAATTTGGGCAGTTAGATTTTAATCCAACGGCCCAGATTATGCGCCGCATGGTACGCTGCCAACAGTGGGCATTGCACCAAAAATTTATTATATATATATATATATATATATATATATATATATATAATCATTTAAATAATTTTATAAAGGGCATTATTGCACATCACTCAGTGCAGATATCACACCCCTCGTATCAAAAAATTTATAATATCTTTTCCTTATGAATATACTAATATTACTCTTGTGATATATGAAGATTTTTATAAAAAAATTGTCTTATAATGTAAAAAAAACTGTGGTAATTATATTATTTTATTTATTTTTAAATAAGTTTGATTTATTTATAATTTATTTATTTGTCTTTGACTTTTTCCTTTAATTTACTTTTAAATTATTAACGTCACATATTGTTCACTTTTATGCAATTATTTTAATTTTTATTATTTATATCTCATTTTTTTTTTGAAATTTTCCTTTTATATTATTTTTTACTTTGAAATTTTATTTGAGCTTTTTTGCTTAAAACATATTTATTTATGGGTTTTATAATTTATGACATTCTTTATATTTATTTATTTATCAATCCTTTTTCTATATTAGAGTAATTGTTTTTCTTTCTTTGTGTATTATTTTAATTTGTGAAATTTTTTTCTTTAGTCAAAATTAATTTTATTTTTTTAAATACAAACATATAACGTCGTTGAATTTCTAATGAGTTAAAGTTCATGAGAAGAGATTTATATCAAGAAATTATTGTTATACAAACTTGAAAATAAGAAAAAAAGATATGAATAAAAATTAAGCACACAGTAGAAAAGTATGATACTTGATTTTTTTGTGTTTTCTTTACATTTAATTATTTTTAACAATTTTTTTCTTATTAAAATTAGGGAAAATTTCATTGTAAATTATGTAATATTCATTTTTTGATGAATGTAGAAATGATCTATGGCCGTCGAAGGGCAGCCGGAGATGGCGAAGGCACGACAAAGCTTCTCGGATGTCTTTCCGCCGGGGTAGAAAAAAAGGATAGTCAACAAAGCCGTTATCGGTGCAGTTGAGAAGAATTTGAGATTGAGAGGGGTAAAGTAATTGATTTAAATCTACTAATTTTTATAGATTAGGTTTTTTTTATATATAACATTATGGATTTATAGTTTAATTAATATAAAATAATTATAAATATTTGACATAAAATTTAATAATTTTGATATTAAAAAATGAATAAATTAAAATTTAGAAGCGCAGTGGAGCGCTTATTTTTTATTGTGTAAAAGGGAGGGAGGGTGAGAAGGATGTGGCTTCAAACTTGGTCGTCATTAGAATGAAGAGGGGCAGTGGAGGAGGAGTCGGCCGCCTGCGCTCCATCACCCCCACCCCGTCCCAGCCTCCTCCTTCACCTTCTCCTTCTCCTTCTCCTTCTCCTTCTCCTTCTCAACATTATCAGGCAGGTTTTAGCCCTTTTCTCTCTTTCGCTCCTTCTTAATTTCTCCGCCACCGCCACCTTCTAATAAAAATTGCTGTACTAGCTACTTGCAGTCCATGGATTCCTGGGATCGTTACTCTTACAACCCCACCCTTTTATGGAACCCGGCGGTGCATTCCTACTTTGTTAAGGCCTATGGGCACCATCGCTTCTCTCTTATCTCCCACGCCCTCACGTAAGTTTGTTTCATTTCATCCGCTTCCGCTTCCTTTTTTTTTTTTTTTTTTTGACTTCTCTTCTCCTTTTCCAACGCATTTTCGTAATGTTTATGGCAGACATTTAGTGTTTTTGAAATGCTTATGACAGACATTTACTTCGTGAGTTAGTTTGTTAGTTAGATAATGATGGGTAAGCTTCCTTCTTCTTCTCCTCGGTTGATTGATTGTTTAATGATATGATGTTTGTATTCGCCCAGGCGTCCATCCACCTATTCTTGTATTCGTGTGAATACCCTCAAGTCGACAACTGAAGCTATAATTGACAAGCTAACGTCTTTCCTAGATGAAAACAAGCTGTATACCAACGCAATATCTTCCTTGTCTCTTGACAAAAAATGCTCTTTTGCGGGAGTTGGTTCAGATGCTGCCATTGACCCTCTCCCCTCATCCCAATCAGATTTGTTTGTCAATGGTTGCAAGTCGACCATCTACAAATGCCCGCTGCCTGGCCTGGATAATGTTCTCTTCGTTGAAGGAACTGGTCCCCTTCGTGTAGAATATGGTAGTGGGCAAGAACAACCTATGAAGGAGGTAATAGTTAGCCGCAAATGTGCTGAAGCAGTTCTCCGAGGAGCTCAGGTATCTTCTCTCACGTTGTTGATTAACTGATAATCTTTTCCTTTTAATCATCATTTCCCCTTATTTAGGGTTGCATTAGTTCCTAGTAGGCCACTGTTGTACGCTGAACGCATGACTACAATTTCTGTTCTTTGGCTGCAAGTGCAATCACCGTGTTTCTTTTCCTTTTATTTGAGAAAAAAAGAGAAAAAGAACAATTTCTTTGACTTCAGGTCTTCGTTCCTGGTGTACTCGCATGCAGTTCCCATGTTGAGAAGGGAGACACGGTCGCAGTTTCTGTTGCTGTGGAGCAGCCTGACCACTGTGGTGGTTGGAGCTTTGGTTTTACACGTGGAACCATTCTCAAGGGAACTGACTCAGGAAAGTATTACCATCCCGTGCCTTCTGACTTTTTTCTAAGGGTTATTGCTTTTCTTTAAGTGTCAGTTTTCTTATTTCATGTTTTTTTGTGACAGATCCACTGTACTACCAACGAAAAGGTTTATATATAGGTCAGGGAACTACAATGATGTCAAGGGCTGGAATGTTTCGCGCTCTAGAAGGGGTTGCTGTGGAGATGAAAAATAGAGTATTCAATCTCCCGTCGTTAAATGGTGTGTTTTGTTAGTTTGATGCAGCACTCTTTCTTATTTACTTGGTGATGGCCATCGTGAGAGATATTCTAGCTTACCTTGATTATCATGTAAGAAAAGGTTAAAAGAACATTATTTGATAGTCATAAACATTGTCAATTAGATTGTATTGAAAATCTTTTTAAAAATCAATATTGTTGCAAAGTTATTTAACACTGATTTTTCTGCATAATTCTTTTTATGTCTTTGGAACATTAGGAAAACTCTTTTCAAACACTAGTTCAAATATTTACAGTTTCTTTCTTTCCTGTTAATAGATGTGCTTGAAGGAGAAATTTTTCTACAAAACTTACCCAGCGTCATCACTGCTTGTGCTTTAGGTATGTGAGAATGACTACCACCTTTTTTTGCTAAGGTTTTTGCCACATGTTCTATAGGCTTTTCTGTAAACTCATACTCACTGGGGCTCAACTTATATGTGAATTTGACATAAAGACCCTCAAGAAGGTGAAAGGATATTGGACATGTGTGCTGCCCCTGGAGGGAAAACGACTGCGATTGCTATCCTCATGAAGAACAAAGGAGAGGTTGTTGCCGTTGATAGATCCCACAATAAGGTAGTGTATTTCCATTCTCTGTAGATTTGTGCACTAATGAGTATTTTTTTTAGCATGATGTTGTCAATGATGCATCTGCTTGCTGGTCTTCAAGAACAGCATATGTTAGTCTATATTCCAACTTTTAAGAATGTCTCGTATCATGTATCGAAGGCACTAGAGGGAGAGCAAGGAATATGATACAGATTAATCAAGTAAGAAATATCATTAATCTTGTTGTCTAGGAAATTTGACAAGTTAATAGAACATGAGAAATCTTTTGTTGTCTCATAAGTCATTTTAGGTTAAAAAATCTAAACAATGATTTCATCCTTTTCTAATATTTCCTTGTGGGTGGGTGTTGATCAGATGGTCATCAATCAAGTTCTTGATCATGCCAGACCAAGTGAGACTATATTATCCGACTATATAATCATGGTTGAACTGACCTTCAACATTGCACAATGGCCCTAGTCATTTGGAGATGATAACCTGTAAAAAATGTCGTGCAATTCACCTGTTTGTAAATGAAAAAAAATCTTTTAATTGAGATTAAGTTATTAAAGGCATCTGTCACCAGAATAGATCTTAAGATATCTATGACAACCTGTCAAGCTGCTTAGACAATGTAGTGAGATTATACCTTTCACTGTATTTGAAAAAACATATAACTCAGATCAGGAGTTGTACGTGGGTGGAGCTGGAAAGCCAAACAGGTTGATTCTTTGCTATATTTTTGCTAGATGGATTATCAAGTCGCTGATAGATAATTTTTTGTGAAAAAATTAGCATTTTAATGTTCGTTCTAGTTAATTAGAATTTACTTGCTCTGATATGCTTCTTGTCTTTGTTGTCTTTGAGTAACTGAGAAAGTGTTGAAGTAGCTTTTCATTTATTTCTGCTGCATTTTTCTCGAAGGCATGGAGAAATATTCCTGAAATATTAGGATGACTGGGATTAACAAGTATCCCAGGCTCGTTGGTAGTGCTCATAATGACTTTATTTATCACCATCATGGAAGAAATCTTATATGAAGATATTTGATTTTTTTTAGACATTTGATTTGTGGCATGATTAGTTTTCTTTAGCTTGTATGAAGAAATCTTCTTGTAATACAATTGCTGACTAGTGTTATTGGTCGGACATATGGTTTTCAGTTGCTTTTCCTCTGTTAACATTTTGTACATGGTTGTCTAATACGTACTTGCAGGTACTGGATATTCTGAAGCTGGCTTCAGAAATGGGTCTAAGTTGCATAACAGCATTCAAACTTGATGCTCTAAAAGCTGTTCGTAAAGAAGTTGAATTACTTGATTCAGCTTTACCAACTCATAGCTACAATGATGTTGAGGTAAAAAATGATCTAGAGTTGCCACTTCAAAGATGTATGGATGCTACGGAGGAACTAGTAGGTATTCTTTTAAAACTAGTTTCACTCCATATATTTTGGGTATCCTGTTTCACTTTGCATCATTATGGTTAATTATGTACTCTTAAGATGTGATTTTTCATTTATTTGTTAAATTTGGTACAGAAAAGTCAGCTGAAGCAATGCCCAACAAGGTAAAAGATAGCCCATTTAAAGTTGCCAAGAAATTTAAAAATGGACCAGGAAGGAACCATTGCATGGGTGGCAGAGTCGAAAAATCAAAAGGCTTTCTGTCTAACAGTTTTGATAGGGTTCTTCTTGATGCTCCTTGTTCTGCACTAGGGTTGAGGCCTCGACTTTTTGCTGGAGAGGTAAAAGTAACTTTAGTTTATCAGGCTGTGGCATGAAAAAGTCAACCTTATGGGGCATTAACAATTAAATATGGCATCAAGCAGTAATAAGTCAAGTTTCCATTCAATTCCCATTTTCACTTCTCTTCTCGAACTTTGAGATGACAGTTCTCTGATTCAGGAAACATTAGAATCTTTGAGAAACCATGGTAAGTACCAGAGGAGGATGTTTGACCAAGCTGTTAGATTAGTTCGCCCCGGGGGTGTTATTGTGTATTCCACGTATGTACAGATCTAAAAACACATTTTTTTTCTTAATATAGATCGTAAATTTTTAATGACTTTTGACTAATAGTTAAATGGATATTGGAAAGATGCTTATGTGAGCATGTGGTGAACTTAACAGATGTACCATTAATCCTGGTGAAAATGAGGCCGTTGTTAGATATGCTTTGGATAAATATAAGTTTCTCTCATTGTCACCACAGGTACGTACCACCGTCTTAGGTTTTTTGTCATCTTTTATTGCTAAAGAAATTTGTGTGTTTGGCTCTAATACATTGTGTAGTTAACTGTAATTTAGTTTTCTTGGGTCCTGCCATGAAATTTTTTAATTTTAGTCATGCAAGCTGTTAAAAGCATAAACATCTATTTATTGGTTGAGCTTATATGGCAAAAAGAGATCACTAACATGACCTTCATCACCATCATCTAGGCTCACCTAGGATGGGGCAGCAGCACATCATAATCATCTACACCTTGTTCCAGCTGAACTGGGGCACGTGGCATATGAGATTGCTTTTGCATTTGAATTGTTGCTAAGGTGAAAGAACACCATCGCCACCACTACTGCTCCCCTGCCACCATCATTGACACCTTATCCCAGCTAGGCTGTCAGTAAACATTTTATAGTCTCCACCATATCCTGGCTAGGCCGTGGTAAAATTGTTGCTTTGGGGTTGGTAATTTTACTTTAAAAACCGACGGCCTGTGTTGAGGGGCTTTTTTTTTAAAAAAAAAATACTTTTGTTCGATGACAGTGAAAAGTGACCATAGTAAGGTTTCTAAAATAATGTGCACAGTGACAACTGCTTTGTCAATCTTATGCATGTTAAGTCTTCTTTTGAGTATGCTAAACAGAAGTCTTTTTTGTTACTTGTTTTCATTACAATGGCTAATTGTGGTTGATCCTTTACAAGTATCCCAGACAGTTCTGGTTGAAGCTTTTTGTTTCTTTTTCTGTTGTGACATGTTTGAAGGTATTTGTAAATAGATGTGTTAATTTCTTAGCCTGTTCTACAAATGTCAGCTCCCAAAAGTAGGAGGACATGGTATTGTTGGTCGTTTTGAAGCTTGTGATGATAAGTACGAGTAAGTGCACTTACCTTCACGTTTCTTCATTAGTATCTGTTAAATTTTGGAATGGCTGAAATCAGTAACTCATCCATGATATATGTGCTTATAGGGAGTGGCTGAGACCAGGGGAAGAAGAATTAGTTCAAAGATTTGACCCATCGTCACCCCTTGATACCATAGGCTTCTTCATTGCAAAGTTTGATGTTGGTAAGAAGGATTAAAGGACTTGGGATGCTTGTTGTGTGATGCCTTTCAATAATCTGCTGTGCATGTGTTTTTCATTTAATTAAAATGAATTGATTTAATAATAATTTATGTGACTATGTCCTTGTTTTCTTTCTCCTTTTGCATTTATGGTTGTTGATGTCCTGCGAGTGTATGAACTTGCGTGAATGTTTAATGCATAAGTCCGTTAATGTTATTGTGTGTGATGCTCAGAATGCAATGTAACATGGGAGTTGATGGCAAGCATTCGGATATTGGAATTTGATTCACTCACTTGTCACTAGCGTAAAAGGAAAAAAAGAAACGTATGCCTTTCTTGTTGGAATATGAATTAGGCCCCTCAAAAATTGATACAATACTACCGAGACGAGCTAGTTGGAACAAGTTCCTGCAAGACAGATGATTGAGGTAAAAAGCATTTTAATCATCGATGTGTTCATTGCATGTGCTTATATGTATATATATGTACCGCCATGTTCCTGGCGAGGTGAGACCAGCAAGAGCAGCCAGATCGGGATGTTCTGTTGGTTTATATATATATAGCTACCTCCATCCTCATTTGTCGACTGTAGATATCATTGACAACGCAAACGAGCGGAAATCATAACGAGGACGATCGCCTTTAGAATCGAAGGCTGAAGATGGAGGCTAGGTTCTAGATACAAATGAAAAAGGAAAGGTGAACCATTTTTTAAAGGTAAGTACCAGTACCTCACATGGACGTGGGTTTCATATTTGCACAACTCTGCCCACCCAGAAAACTGATTATTTATCTCTCTTTTCAATTGGCTACCGGCCTAAGCTTCGCACCATAAAGTTGGTTCTACGTTCTATATGTGTTTATTAAAATTTAAATGCAGCCCATTATCAAAGCTTACTTGTTCTATCTAGTATCTATGAACAGGATGGGCATAACTCGGGCAATAAGCTCAACCAAAGAGAACTTTTATGTGTAGGTGTGGTTAGTTATCCACCCGCCAACCGACAGGCTTAGGTAACCAACTGAAAATAGACGCATGTTTCCATGTACTTTATGTGCTCCCTTTCCGTTTCAACAACTTGTCATGTGCTTGGTTAGGACAACCCTTTCTTGCCTTCTTCAGCTTTCCACCAAACATGCCCTTCGCTTAACTCGACCTGTGAGGCAGGCATTCCGCATTCGGTTAGTTGTTAGTCCCTCTGTGTATTTGACCACCACCCTTGGAATGAATTTATATGTATGTACATACATGTAACAATAATGCTTTCTACTTTGCGCACTGATGAATAGATCACCTCCTTCTGTGGCAAATCCATTCACAAAATTACCACCAGCTTCCAGGCTTAGTTGATTTGGCCACGATGCTTCCGGGCATGTCGGAGCTTGAAGAAGTTCCAGAGGAGGACGAGGCCATCCTCTTGGCAATGTTGGAGGACGACTTTCAAATGTTAATGGACGAAAATGATCCGTCTATATTCGCCTGGGGATCTCCGGAAATCCAGAGCCAATCGCAGCTCGACTACTCTCAACAGTTGCTGACTGAAACGCTTGGCATGGAACATCACGATTGCTCAAAATTTTGGTGCCCAGTTGATGACGACATGTCTGATTGGATGCTACCCAACACCTGCGAATGCAGTGGCGACTGGTGCGTGTGCTGCGGCGAGAATCAGGGTTGCCAATTGGGTATGTGTGATGAATGCAATTTCTTACTGCACGAAATGTACTGATTCCTTAAGAAATAGAGTCTTTGAAAGCGTGGGCTAGGGATTTGTTGTGCGGTGGTCTGGTGATGTATTTGATGCGAATTATGAGAATATTGACATTCTGGCTTTTTCAAATACCTACCATCAACAACTTTTTTGCATTTGAATACAAGAAAAGAGGAACTTCCATGGCCACTCGAATACCCACTATCAACAACTATATTTTGGACGTTTTAGATGGTTAGGTCCTCGTGGCTTGAAATATTAACTAATTGGTCAACTTTAACTATTTTATATGAATATGGATGTCACTCTATTTTGAGGCCTTTGGGGGAATCAAACTCTTAATATTATTTTGTAAGCCCTTATTGGCCTTTAACTAAACTCTGATATCACTTTTAAGTCTATTAGGCCCCCAATAGGGACTTACAATAGGTGTCAGAGATTTTTCTTTATCAAAAAATTATCCTATTAGCTCATATATAACTCGTCAAAATTTTTTACGATCGATATGAGATAAACCTAACAATTCTCCTTCACACATCGAGCGATAATGAAATCATCATCACCTAACAAACTCTCTTGAAATTAGACGACACTCTTTAAATTAGACGGTAATTAGATGACACCCACCTGACAAATTTTACTTAAATTATCAAGTAGAACCTATGAAGAAAACTCCATGGAAACTTTGACAATCAGCGTAGGAAAACACCAAATCTTCCAAGATTGTAACTTGGCTCTGATACCACTTCTTGGGCCCTTTAGACCCCCAATCAAATTCTCGTACAACTTCTTAGGCTCTTAAGGCCCCCAACCAAGCTCTGATATCACTTCTTATGCCCTTAAGGCCCGTTGGGCCCCCAATCAAGCTCTAATACCACATCTTAGGCCCTTAAAGCCCCTAACAAAGCTCTGATATCACTTTTTATGCCTTTAAGGCCCCACTCCAAGGAACTTTTGACAATCGGCGTAGACAAATACTAAATCTCCCAATATTGTAATTTGGCTTTGATACCATTTCTTAGGCCGTTTGGGCCGCCAATTAAGCTTTGATATAACTTCTTAGACCCTTAAGGCCCAAACCAAGCTCTGATATCATTTTTTAAGCCTTTAAGACCCCCAACCAAGCTCTGATACCACTTCTTAGGCCCTTATGGCCCACAACCAAACTTTGATATGCCCTTGAGTCCCACAATCAAGCTCTGATATAACTGTTAGATCTATTGGGCCCCAAAAAAAGACTTGCAATTGGTATCATGGGTCTCTCTTAATCCAAAAGTTAACTCAAGGAGTAAGACTTTTCATTAACCTATATATAATTTACCAACACTTTCAACGATCGATATGAGATAAACCTAACACTCCGCCTGCATCCCTCTTCTCCTACCAAATTTTTGCCTATTCTTTCCTAACCTTAACATATAATGTAATGATGGCAAAACTAACAGATGGTCTTTTTTTTTTAACGTATAACAATATAATATAACTTGGAGGCTCAAGGGTTGGCGCATGCACACAATTATTCCAAGATATCCAGCATAATAATTTACTCAAAAAATATGAGATTCTTCGACTTAATCATATATTTAATATCTATTGGGTTAAGATCTTATTTATAAATGAAAATAGACTATTGTTAACTATTTTTGAAGAAATAATTCGACCCACTATGTTGCACTATGGGTAGGTCATTATAAGTGGTATCAAAACTTCTGATTCTATATTAGATAGTGGGCTGGACTAAGGACATTGACTACACTGTTCCTCAACTTAGTCACACATCTAATAAGATCTTTTTTTAATGGACTAGATCTTTAGTTTGGTTAATCATTTTTAAATAGATGACTTAGTCCATTAATTTGCACCTTGAGCCTTGTTACATAAAACAAAAATTGAAAGAAAAAAAAGACTAAAAAGATTTCTACCCACCCAAAAAATATCTAATACCTAGGTTAAGATCCTCTTTATAAGTGAGAATAAACTAGAATTTCAGCTTGACTTTGATACCACTTCTTAAGTCTTCTAAGCCCCCAACTAAGCTCTGATCTTACTGTTAGGTTCATTGGGTCCCCAAAAGGGATTTACTTTATTTGTCATGAGCTTCTCTTAGTCCAAAAGCTAATTCAAGGAATAAACCTCTCTCATTAGCATATATACAACTCATCAACATCTTCTATGACCAATATGGGATAAACCCAACACTCCGCCTACATCCCTCTTCTCCTACCAAATTCCTGCCTATTCTTTCCTAACCTTAATATATAACGTAATGATGGCAAAGCTAACAAATGGTCTTTTTTTAACATATAATAATATAATATAACTTGGGGGCTCAAAGGATTTGGCGCCTGCACACAATTATTCCAAATTACCCAGCATAATAATTTACTCAAAAAATATGAGATTCTTCGACTTAATCATACATATAATATCTGTTGGGTTAAGATCCTGTTTATAAGTAAAAATATACTATTGTTAATTATTTTTGAAGAGATGATTTAACTCATTATATTGCACTATAGGTAGGTCGTTATAAGTAGTATTAAAACTCTTGATTCCGTATTAAATAGTGGGTTGGACTAAGGACATTGGCTACACTGTCCTTCAACTTAGTCACACATCTAATAAAATTTTTTTTTAATGTATTAGATCTTTAGTTTGGTCAATAATTTTTAAAGAGATGACTTAGTCCATTAGTTTGCACCTTGAACCTCGTTACATAAAATGAAAATTGAAAGAAAAAAAAGACTAAAAAGATTTCTACCCACCCAAAAAATATCTAATACCTAGGCTAAGATCTTTTTTATAAGTGAGAATGAACAAGATCTTTAACTTGGCTCTGATACAACTTCTTGGGCCCTTTAGGCCCCCAACCAAGCTCTAATATTGCTGTTAGGTTCATTGGGCCCTCAAAAGAGACTTGAAATTGGTGTCACAATCCTCTCTTAATTCAAAAGTTAACTAAATGAAGGCTTTTCCATTAGCTTATATATAACTCACCAACACTTTATACGACTGATGTCTCACCAACACTTTATACGACTAAAGTGGGATAAACCCAACACTCCGCCTGCATCCCCTCTTCTCCTACCAAATTCCTGCATATTCTTTCCTAACCTTAACATATAACGCAATAATGGCAAAGCAAATAGATGGTATTTTTTTACGTATAATAATATAATATACTTGGAGGCTCAAGGATTCGGTGCATGTGCACAATTATTCCAAGTTACCTAGCATAATAATTTACTCAAAAAATATGAGATTGTTCGATTTAATCACACGTCTAATATCTATTGGGTTAAGATCCTATTTATAAGTGGAACTAGACTATTGTTAATCACTTTTGAAAAGATGATTTAACCCATTATGTTGAATTATAGGTGGGTCATTATAAGTAGTCAGAGCTCCTAATTTTGTATTAGATATTAGGCTAGACTAAGGATATTGGCTAGACTATCTTTCAACTTAGTCACACACTAATAAGATCCTCTTTGAATAGACTAGATCTTTAGTTTGGTTAACCATTTTCAAAGAGAAGACTTAGTCTATTAATTTGCACTTTGAGCCTCGTTACATATAACTAAAATTGAAAGAAAAAAAAAGACTAAAAAGATTTCTACCCACCCAAAAAACATTATTTTCAAATAAATTGGAGCCTTTTCTTAAGGTCAAATAACTTTTTTTGGTAAGCTGGTGGATAATTTTATAAATAACTCCTAATAATTATTTTTTGGCAAAAAGGAGGGAAACATGGGTCTCTACTCGTAGAACCGGTAGACTCTTCTGCCGAAGGAGTCATTCCATTCATCTCCTAAATCTTTTTTTCTTCTTCTTCTTTTTCCCTTTATATAGCCCTAGCATGATATATATATATATATATATATATATGTGTGTGTGTGTGTGTGTGTGTGTGTGTGTGTGTGTGTGTGTGTTGTTGCTCAATTGTTAATGTGTATCATCTCCAAACTGTGCGCATATGTGGGTTGTTATTCTTTATGTATTCTCTTCATTTCATGCTCCCTTGTCTACTCCTTCGATCGCACTTCGTTGTTTTACCTATTTTTTCTTTATCGGTGATTCGACTTATTATTGCAAGATTGGGTGAGTGATGTCCATCTTCATTTCATTATTGCAAGATTGCAAAAATTACCTTTCTCAACTATCCAATGTAGTCAAATGGTGAAGCATTCCTTATTGGGTTTATCCCACATCGATTTTACGACGACAGACCTTACCCCAGCTTGAGGATGATGCAGATAGGGACTTCAGACGGAACAGACTATGCTGACCAGATGGAGCGATACCAATGTATGCTCATTTTGATTGATAGCCTTGCTTGAGAGTCTACCACAACGGTAGTAGTCATGTGAG
>JAVDBV010009955.1:0-13422 GCA_032619315.1 Piper longum
ATCCCTCCCTCCCTTCTCGCCCCCATTTCCAACCAAGGTCCACCCTCCCCTCCCCGCTCCTCCTCGCCCCCGCGCTCTCCCCCAACCCACACCTCCGCATTCTCCGCGCGGGCCGCCGGTCTCCGGTCTCCCGGAACCCCACTCCCTCCGAGCTCTTCGACTCCTCCGAGCAGGAGAAGTTGTTGGAGGACGATGAGGACGACGAGGACGACGACGAGGCGGCGGAGGAGTACGGCGAGTTTGTTTCCGTGGAGTCCGACGAGGACGGGGATGGGGAGGTTTCCGATGGCGCCGGCGTTGCCGCTGCTCCGCCATTGTCGTCGAGGGTGGAGATGCGGGAGAGGGTGGAGAGGTTGAAGTCGCATGTGAGGGAGTTCGGGGAGGGGATTATCGACATTGACGAGCTCGCGGATTTGTACGACTTCCCTATCGATCGATTCCAGGTCGGTTTGGTTTGTTCCTTGTTTGATTTGCTGCATTATGTTCTCTAATGGCGCCATGAATTTGGTGCATTTTGATGGTTTGAGCGTGCAAATCGGGCATGAATTGCTCATTGCTGGAACTAGATTGTCCCATTCGTTGTTGATTTGGTGCATTTTGATATCTAATGGCGCCTGCTTTGTTCATTTTGAGGGTTTGAGCAAATAAATTGAGCATGGATTGTTAATTTCCGGAACTAGACTGTCTTATCTCTGGTTGATTTGATGCATTTTGGATGCATTTGGTCACTTCTTTTGTGGTGAGGGTTTGAGCGTAAAATTCGGACATGGATTGTTCGTGTAATTCAATTGATGCGAATGAAGAGTCCTTTTTCGAGAGTCATTTTTGCTATCTTGAATGTGGTTTATGGTTGACGTTGATTCCTTTTGTGCAGAGAGATGCAGTCAAATCATTCCTGAGAGGGGCGTCTGTTGTTGTTTCGGCGCCAACTAGCAGTGGGAAGACTTTGATAGCGGAAGCGGCTGCAGCAGCCACATTGGCGAAAGGAAGGCGTCTTCTCTACACCACTCCTTTGAAGGCTTTGTCCAATCAGAAATATCGGGACTTCTGGTTGCTGCTTTGATTTTTTTTTTAAAATTTCTTTTATGCAATGTTTGTTTGAGGTTTTAGGGGCTATGGCTTGTAAGTTGAGATTTGATTATAGTTCGCAGCTTTGTTATTCTTATTTGCACTATGTTTGAAATTTTGTGCGGAATGTGTGTTTCTTGGCTTGTGCTGTTCTTGGTATGGAATCCTATGTAACACCTGCCTTTGTGTTCTTCATCAGTACAACTTTTGGGGAAAACAATGTTGGGCTGTTGACAGGGGATGCAGCAGTTAACAAGGATGCTCAAATATTGATTATGACAACAGAAATTTTGAGGAACATGCTCTATCAAAGGTTGAATTTGCATCTTATGTTTTTTTTGGTTCCTAGTGGGATCTGCAATCACATTTATCAAATCTATCAAGTGTTGTCAAACATTTTTCTTTCACTAAGATTGCTATGATTTTTTGCATTAACGATATTTGCTACGATTTTATAGTTCAGTATGCCTCACTTGATGTGCGTGTTAGACTTTACTTCGTTTGGGCAACATCTTTAATATCAGCATGCCTTTTAGCGTACTGGTTAAAAAGTGACAGAAATTTAACTAGGTCTTCTTCTGTGAAGGTTGCCTGGGTGTTTCTCCCACAACCTTCCTAGGTTTTGGGTGTGCACATGTATAAAAGAACCATTTTAATCATTATGTGGATATCATTAATTAACTCCATCTCAGTGCGCATGGCAACTATGAATGTGTTAACATCTTCACAATCAAAGCAAAATGTCGGACTTGGACTCCCAAATTGATGCATTTTTTTAATAGAACCAATCAAGTTGATAGATCTTGTGGATTCTCTTGGAATTTGTGAAGTGAAAAAATGTCTACTGAAAATTCAGTTTGATTCAGTTTGTTTTCTTTCTTATCACGGCCATAAAAATAGGATTCTTATGTTCCCAATCTCTGACTTCCATGCAGTGTCGGAATGATATCCTCTGGAAGTAGACTATTACATGTTGATGCCATAGTGTTGGATGAAGTGCATTATTTAAGTGACATATCACGAGGCACTGTTTGGGAGGAGATAGTAAGTAAAAGATTTGTTTGATATTTTTTGACACTTATGTTACCACAATCTCTTTATTTTAAAAAAGATTTTCAGGTAATTTATTGTCCCAAAGAAGTACAACTCATATGTCTTTCAGCAACAGTAGCAAATCCCGATGAGTTGGCTGGTTGGATTGGTCAGGTGACTTTGTGACTCTAGTTAATTCATTGATTTTCATAATTTAACTTACTTCTTAGTTACTTTGTTCTATTTAGTGATTGCATAAGTCATAACCTTATGCAAAATGAAGTTTGGATTGCATGTGTTTATAACCTATTCATATGCATCACGTTCACAACACTGAACTTACGTTTGTCCATGGTTTTTTTTTTTTAGTGTTGAATTCATGATAGCTTTGTAGATTGGTAATTGTTTATGGTGTGAGCACTGATTCATTGTCATATGTTTTCCCTATGTTGTTAATGATAATTACATTTTTTTTTTAAAACTTTACAATGTATTGCAACCAGATTCATGGTGAAACAGACTTGGTAAAGTCCACAAAGCGGCCTGTTCCATTAACTTGGCATTTCTCTATGAAGAATGGTTTATTGCCTCTCTTTGATGAAAAAGAAAAGGCTATGAACAGGTTTACTCTTTTGGAATTATTCTTGAAAGCATAGACCATTTGTTCAATGCTTGGGAGTAGTCAAAGTGATGAAACATATGTTCCATTTTTTTTTTCAGGCAATTATTTGTTATTTTTTCCCTTGTGAGCTTTGGTGATTCATAGGGAGGCTGAATAGGATCCCTTTCTTGTGTTTCAATGTTTGTATAGAGTTGTTTACTATTGCCCTTGTAGCATTGCTACTATCCTATTGTCAATTTTGTTAGGAGAGAATTCTTTCCTTTAAATCTTATGCCACGACCCTTCATTCATCTAGCTTTCTGATGCAGGAAGTTGTCACTCAATTATTTGCAACTTTCAGCTTGGGGAAGCAAACCCCACTTTTATGAAGATGGGTCAAGAAGGAGAAATTCTAGAAGGATTGAAATGCAACGTAATCACGGTGATTTTTCAAGCATTCAATCACTCTTGACAAAAAGTGATATGAACTCAATCCGTCGTGCACAAGTAATATACATTGATAGTTTACATTAATAGATACTTCATACTTTACCCCTTTGTTTGTAGCATTTAATGTCAGGCTTGCCTTCGATAGTTAATTAGTTATTTATGTGGACAATCCTTTATGTAATAATGTCCCAGATGTTGTCTTTGATGGTGCAGTTTCCTGAACTCATACATTGTATGCTTGAAATACAACTTAATATTCACATGGTCATTCTTCATTGTTTTGGTGAACAGAAAAAAATGAAAATAGTTTCCTTGGGTTTATTTAGGGCATGTTTATGGATGAACACGAAAGTCTAAAAAATCTTCTCATTGATCAATTATTTGACTGTATGTTTCACTCTCTTTTACTCGATATGTACATGTCAAATGTTCTTGTTGTGTTCCTTGTGTAGGCGGGGTTAAAATATTCTGGGTTCAATTGAGTTTACTGCTAAATGATTTGTAGTTTCTCAGAACAATTTTTTCTTTGTTCAGGTTCCTCAAATCAAAGACACATTATGGCATCTTCAGAAAAGGGATATGTTACCAACAATTTGGTTCATTTTCAGCCGAAAAGGGTGTGATGCAGCAGTTGATTATCTTGATGACTGCAAGCTTTTAAACGATGTTGAGATGGCAGAAGTAGAGTTGTCATTGCGGAAGTTTAAAACACAGTACCCCGATGCCGTTCGCAGGACTGCTGTTAAGGGCCTTCAGCAAGGAATAGCTGCACACCATGCCGGTTGCCTACCTCTGTGGAAGTCTTTTATTGAAAGTTTATTTCAGCAAGGCCTACTCAAAGTCATCTTTGCCACAGAGACACTAGCTGCTGGGATTAACATGCCAGCTAGGACAGCTGTTATATCGTCTCTGAGCAAAAGGACAGAAACTGGACGTACACTTTTAAGTTCAAATGAACTTCTTCAGATGGCTGGGCGGGCCGGACGCAGAGGGATTGATGAGCGAGGTCATGCTGTGCTTATTCAGACTCCTTATGAAGGAGCTGAAGAATGTTGCAAACTGCTGTTTGCAGGTCTTGAGCCTCTTGTTTCACAGTTTACTGCTTCCTATGGGATGGTGCTTAATCTTCTTGCGGTATGTGAATTCTATCTCTTTTGTTTTTGAGGTCATCAGAAAAATTCTACCATCTCCTTTAAAAATACATGTACCATCTTTATCTTGTATATCTAAAATCCGTGAGTAAATGAACTCTGATGCAATTAGTTGCAAATATCTGACTGCTAGACATTGAGTTTTGCGACAAAAAGAATAAGTCACTGGTAAACATTTTGCCAGCATGTCCTAGATCAGATGATTTAAATTACATTAAGATTGTTACGTGAGAAAGGTAATTTGCAAAGTTTGTCAGTGAACATGTCTTACAGAGTACACATTTAAATTTTGTAACCAATATTTTTCATTTGGTGTTGTGATTGTGCAAGAGTTTGTTATGTATGGTAGCACGGTTCAATTGTGATCCTAGTGTTGCATCATTTATTTGACCTTGTGCTTTGTTTTTGTAGGCATTGTTCGCTTCAGTTTCAGATATAATTGATAGCTGCTTTATTCATTCATGAGTTAACACTAAATAGGTACAATATGTTCTTGGCAGGGTGCAAAGGTGATTAATAGGTCTGCTGGAACAGAAGCAGGAAAAAATTTTCAAGGAGGAAAAACTTTGGAAGAGGCTAGAAAGCTAGTTGAGAGAAGTTTTGGAAACTATGTTGGGAGCAATGTCATGGTTGCTGCCAAGGAAGAACTTGTTAAGATTCAGCAGGAAATTGAGATACTGAGTGCAGACATTAGCGAAGAAGCTATTGACAAGAATTGCAGAGAGCGGTTATCTGAAGTAGTTTATCAAGAGATCTCAGAGCTGCAAGAACAATTGAGGGTATGTCTACTCCAAATACAACCTATGCACCTTGGATTATTTTCTTGGTGACTTATTGTACTTTTGTGCTTGCGAGTGTATTTTTCTCCTATTTAAATTTCTGTTTAATTTGAATGTTTGTACGTTTTGACGAATTAATTTGTGTTTTCCTTGCCCATAGTGGCATTAAGGAAGCACGTTTGACACAAAAATTTGCTGTTTATTTTTTCTTAGATGCATCGTTGTTTTAATTGTGATATGTATGATACATGATAAAATAAACTCCATCTAGCAGGCTAGAGTCATTCCAGTGTAGGAAATATACAAAGACGATGAACAATGTTTCCTTTTCCAAGACTGAATATCTAAATGTTTAGACACAACATGGTGCTAGAATTTTGATAACATTGAAGTACTGGTTGGATTGGTTGCACATGTAGATTGTAGCTTTACGATGAATTTTTGTCTGGTGGATTAATCATACAAGTTTTAACCTCACGTAAAATAGTTATTCTGCAATAGGCATTTTCAATATTTGTCACGATTCTTTGTATCAAAGTAGTTAGAGATTTTTTAAAACTGTGATGTTATGTGATGGGAAGGCATTTGAAAGATTTGACAAAACACTCTAAGATGGTTCTTAGAAGTGTTATATTATAAACAACAATAAGTTTTGAAGAAAAAAGATTTTCAGTCACTTTTCTGACGAAAACTTTTAAGCTGGTCTACTTGTTTCTCATTATATTCTATCAAAAAATTTTGGCCCTTTGGTTCCATCCCTTCCTGTTCCTGTTGAAGTTGTTGATAAGCTTATGATGCAACTTATTTCCAAAACCATTTGAATTAAACTTGGTTTCTTTCTTGAATTTAAAAAGTTAAAAAATATTTTATTCAAATTTTCTTGCCATTTTTTCAGATAAATTTTATAATATGATCTTTTATGAGCAGCTGTTTCATGATATAACCGAAATTTAACTACTTTCTATCTGCATGAATTTTCTGCCACGTACTAAACTGAAGGTGTTTGTTTAGGCAGAAAAGCGTGTTCGGACAGAAGTACGAAGGAAGATGGAGATGTTGCGGATGATTAGCATGAAGTCTTTATTAAATGAGCTAGAAAGTGAACATTTACCCTTTATATCTTTGCAGTACAAGGATAGGGAAGCTGTGCAACATATAGTTCCTGCAGTTTATTTGGGGAAGCTTGATTACTTGTCAACTTCGATCAAGGATATGGTGTGTTTAGCATCTAAACTAGTCCTAATTAAACCATAATGTATATTTATTGGTTTGGTATAGGGCAACATTGCGACTGTTTAATGTTATTTTTATGTCTTTGTTGTCAGTTTCTCAACTAGGGTCTATTGTATCTGTTGTCTAATATATCTGTCGAAATATGTTGAGATAAATGTTAAGCGGTCATAAAACAACATTTTTTGTTATTTATCTTGACACTAGGCGTCTTTGAACTGTAATCTTCTCCTGATATTGCTTGTTATTGTTGTTGCAGAAGTAATGGTAACATATGGCTATCTGTTAACAAGGAAATATTAGACCTGTTATAGTTGTGATGTAGTGTGAAAGCATACAAATAATGTTGAGGGAGTGGAGAGTGAGGGGTGAGACATATTGGCTAACACACATAGTCTAATATTTCAATGTAGTGATTTATAAAATCTGGAGAGTTCAAGTGCTTGAGAAATCAGTTTGCATAAATGAATCTAATTTGGCTTTATACCTGAAAGGTTAACTTCAACTCTATTACTGCTAGGCAATCAGTTATGGCATTCTGAGAGTTCTAGAGGGGAAAGTAATTTTCAAGAATTTATCTGGATGTTGCAAAGTAAAAGTATGAATATAGTCAGGATATAGGATATAAGATCACAAGAGTTTTAGTTGAAGTTAAACACTGCAATAAGGTTAAAAAATATTATATTTGCCTGGAAGAAAATTTGCGAGGGTCATATGTGACTCATAAGTTATGCAGTGAGTTTAAGGTATGGTTTCTTGTTTTTTTCTTAGATCAATTTGAGTGGGGTGAATTTTATTTAGTAATTATTAACCACCAATACCAAGTCATGCAGCATCTTAACAAGTTAGGAAATCAGTGTAGTTACAACCTTTTCTCTAGTGATGAGCCTGTTATTTGATGTCATGTTGTGTGATTGTATTTGTGGTACTTTATATTAATTTTTCCATTGATGGGCCTAGCATTTGATATGATGCTGTGTGAGGATATTGGTGGCACTTTATATTTATTTGAAATCCATGACTAAATAGAGTAAAAGATTGAAATTGTTTGTTTGTGTGCCAAGAAATGGTAGCATGGTGTTTATTGAAAGTAAATATTTTGTGTGAAATTCTGATATTATTTAAGAAATGTTCAAATCATATTATTCATGACAGGTTGATAAGCAGGATGCAAAACCATGTTTCTATGTGGGTCTTGGTTCTGACAATTCTTGGTACTTGTTCACTGAGAAATGGATCAAAAGTGTATACCGATCTGGCTTACCTAATGCTCCCTTAGCTCAAGGTGATGCTCTGCCACGTGATCTTATGCACAAGTTTCTAGAAAAGGTAAATTTGCAGTGGGATAAACTGGCGGACTCTGAGTATGGGTCAATATGGTGCATGGAAGGTTCTCTTGAAACTTGGTCCTGGAGTTTGAATGTGCCAGTTCTGAGTAGTCTTTCAGACGATGATAAGGTGATTATTTTTCTGCCATGAGCTCATTTCACTTTGTTGGTAATTAATTTGGTATCTTTGTAATCAAATATGGTCCCTTCCTCTTCCCTTCCACCTTCTCTCCTTTTCCTCCCTCTTCCTGAAAGTCTGAGAAAGGCTGGTTGGCTTCTCCTTGATGATTCTATCATTAATAACCCAATATAATTTTTTAAATCTCAATAGAGAATTGTTTCCGCTCTTTTATTTTGAGTATTATACTTGATATTACAAGTCATAAGCATTCACATATTCTTCCTGGTTTTGTTTTCAGGTGGTACAAATCTCTGAAGCATATATTGAAGCAGGGGAAAGGTACAGGGATCAGAAACACAAAGTGTCGCGTTTAAAAAAGAAGATTACAAGCACCGATGGCTTCAAAGAGTTTAAGAAGATCATTGATATGGCAAATTTTACTAGAGAAAAAATCAAACGCTTACAATCGCGCTCTGATCGTCTTACGAAACGTATAGAGCAAATAGAACCATCAGGTTGGAAGAATTTTCTGCAGGTACTTTCAAATATCTTTATGAAGTTCTCCACTTACCAAGTAGCTAAAATGATGGGGCTTTCTAAAATTTATCTTTGCTTTAGTAGCTTGTGTGACGTAGGTGGTTTCATGGATAGTCAAAAAATATATGAAGTAATGAGTTGTCTTCAACATGTTGTGCTAGTTGTCTGCAGTAAAAAAAATGAAAACTTCCAGTTGTATTTGATGATTGATCCTTGGGCTTAATTTTTTGAAGGCCTAAAAATTAGTCCATTGATGGACACCTTTTCTTTCTGACATTTCTAATGGTTTTCTTTCAATAAAAAGCTGACTCCTAATTTAAGGAAAAGTGATGTTTATTTCTATGCTTTCTTTGCCTACGAAGCTGTCAGACTGGAGATTAAAAAAGTGAAGGATATTGAGTAATAATCTTTTCTAGTGATGCTCGCTAGATCTTTTTTATTCTTTTCTTGTTTCCTTTTTGTTTAAATGCTCAACAGTATTCCTATTGTGACTTATATGCCTATGATCTTTAACAGATTAGTAATGTCATACATGAAGCTAGAGCACTAGACTTAAACACACATGTGATTTTTCCCTTGGGCGAAACTGCGGCTGCTATCCGAGGGGAAAATGAGCTTTGGCTTGCAATGGTACTCCGAAATAGAATATTACTAGAGTTGAAACCACCACAATTTGCTGCTGTTTGTGGGAGTCTAGTATCAGAGGGAATTAGAATTCGTCCTTCAAAAAGTAACAAGTAAGTGGGGGATCCCTAATGGTCACTAATCCTTTTCTTTTTTACAAGCAGAAATGGCTTTAAGGCACGTCTTCATATTAATTTTGTAAAAGGTAGAATCTAAAATTTACATAGTATCAGAGCCAAAGGTACGGGGTTCGAATCCCGTTGGCGATATAGGCCCAGAGAAATATTAATTTACCCTATGTTGTGACCAGTGAACTATTTGCCCCTGTGTTTGTTTTTGTTCACATGCTAAACTTATAAAAAAAGGTTTGCTTGCACGTGAGGGGGAGTGTTGAAATAAATATTAAGTAGTTCATTTTCCTAACAATTTGTACTTTTGGGACAAGTGGTTAGATCATCTACTATTTACAATCTAGATTACTTTCTCTTTCACACTTATTTTTTTTAGGATAAAGGCGAGAACATATCATGTTGTTGTCTAAGTTAATAATATTGTCTCACGGATTTCAGATTTTTTTCCCATGTCATTACAGCTATATATATGAACCTTCAACAACTGTGATTGATACGATCATGCTCTTAGATGAGCAGAGAAGCACTATTTTGCAACTCCAGGAGAAACATGACGTAGAAGTATGTCATTTGAAATTTAATTCCTGAAATTGGTAGCTTGTTAATGAATTTCTTAGAATATATGTATACCAATTTGCAGATTCCATGTGGTTTGGATAGTCAATTTTGTGGTATGGTTGAAGCATGGGCTTCTGGCTTATCATGGCAAGAAATGATGATGGACTCTGCTATGGATGATGGAGACCTAGCTCGCCTTTTACGGCGAACAATTGATTTGTTGGCCCAGGTAGGCATGACAAATATGTATGACATAAGTTCAGCAATTCAGGAATAATGGAAATGTGAGCTAAATTTCTTTCGGGTTTTGGGTTCATGAGTGTGCCTTTGAGCCTATATCATTTAAAGCACTATTATTTTCTCCTTGTTTGTGAGTTTCTTGTGGAAATTTATCCAACCTAAACTTCACCTTTTTGACTAGTATGCATGTATCTCTTTTGTCAATATGCCGTGGTGTAATATAGTTACTTCAACCAACATAAGTTTGTTCAATATGATGTGCTTGTGATTAGTCGATGTAAGGTTTGTAGGCAGAACTACAAGAATTGTTGATGCTATAGTTCTTACAGATGAATTCTTATAGGAAAATTTCTATAAATAAGACACCTTCAAGGCTGCAACTGATATGCACACAAAGTCTTATGTTTATTTGGTTTCTTATGTTTTTGTGAGTTTGTACTGTTTTTAGATGATTTTTTTTTTTTGAGAGAAAAAATGAATGTAGTATTTCGTTGTTTCTTTTGGTGACTGATCACATCAATTGCAAGATGGTGCTCTTGCTGCAATTCAGTGGCCCTTTAGTTTTTGGCCACTATGTCTTCTTCTACCTTTGTTATCATGTGAATTTCTTCTGCCTATGATACAGCTTCCTACTTCCAATGTGGTTTTGAAGGGCACAACCTATCTGAAGTTTTATCTTGTACTCATGTCGCTTTGAATTTTCTTGTGAACATCTTGAAAAGATTTATCTGAACTTCCTGATGTCTTGCAGATACCTAAATTGCCAGATATTGATCGGTTGCTACAGAATAATGCATTGATTGCAGCAAATATAATGGATCGCACACCCATAAGCGAGTTAGTTGGATGAATGGTATGCTTCTCTAGAAGATTACATCACCCCACTTGGAGTGTGCATGAGCTCATAAAAATATATTTTGTCGTTGCAGTTTTCTATGCTGGCTTGGTTTTTGTCATAATGGAGGACATCTTACCTCTGATGACGGATGAAAGGTACCACTTCCATCGTGGACTCGGAATGGGATTTTAGTGAATTAGATGGTGGATGGCTGTAATATTCAGTATCCAAAATAAAAATTATTGTTTTTTTTACAGCTCTATAAAAGGGAAAGATAGCCAGTAGCTAGGTTGACCAACGGGATAATTTCTGGAATTTATCCCCTTTCTTTAAAGCATTTTTGCTAGCAACTCAAATTGTTCTTATGAACTTGGACGTGAGTTTCTATGCTGCTATTGAGCCTTGTTTTTTTTTTTTAAACAAACAACCTACACAATGCGTTGGTGATTGTGCTATTCTCAGTTATTTGCTTTATTTTGTTACTTTCTTCTATCATTAAAGATTTTACACTTAGTAGTGGTTTACTAATACACATTATCTGAACATACAGATTATTTGGTGAAAACTGGCAAGAAGAAAGGGAGCATATTTTCTTATAAATTACTTGTAATTTACTCTAAGAACTTGTACTATATCGTCGAAAGAAAACCCTTGTGACAAGCTGGGTATGTTTATGGTGTTTTTTTTTCAACGTCCTGCATATTTAAATTGCATTATATTCTATTTGACGTTCTTTTTTTTATTTTTTGAAATGTAGAAGAATATTTTTACTTCTGAGTAGATGCAGGTTTGTCTATTTCAAGACTATAAAGCTAGAAAAATGGCCTCCAGCCCATGAACCGATGGGGAAAGATACACCCTACTGCGGGAGAGGAGGACAAAAATTGAGGAATCCAGGTATTTGCAAGTTGAGGCCATGTCTCACGATGCATAACCCGGCTTCTTCTGAATAGCAATAGACGGTTTTCTTTTGCAATGCAACTGCTTTAGAACTTGCGAGAATATAAATTGGATGATGAAGGCCACAAGAGACGGCTTCTATAATGCTCTCAAGATGAATGCATCCATTTTTGTATGTACAATGCTGAGAGCTCAACTTCTCAACATTACAAGTGGCAAATTGGTGGGTATAAATTGGATTGCTTTCTTTGGGAATCAAAAGTTCGTTGGCACCCCAACACCTCAAATATGATTTAGCAAAGGATGGTCTGTTTCTCAGTAATTTGGTGTTGAAGATCAGGTTCAGATGTTTTGATTATGTAATGGGTTGTAGGAAGTAAACAGAAGAGGTTATGTTTGAAGCGAAATCAGGGAAAGATCTAAAAATTGTACACACAATTTAAGCTAGCTTCCTGCTTTTCATGCCTTCTTATTCTCTTTTATTCGATATAGGCTGTGCCCAAATGCATGATATTACAAAGAAGATTGATTTGTGTGAAAGAATGATATCATCAGTGTGAGCCTATTCTTGTTTGAACCTTTTAATTGTCTCAATTTTGCTTGTAAAGTATGTGCTGTTGTATCCTTTGGTAATTCCATTGGGAGAAAAGAAGACATTTGTTGTCACTGCTGCTGTTGCTCCGCCACCACTACCACCATGACTACAACTACTACGACTACCACCACTACTACTACGATCATCATCATCATTAATATGGCTTTCGATCTATGGTGTAGTGGTTAGCACTCTGGACTTAGAATCCAGCGATGTCAGTTTAGGACCTTCTTTCTCATCGGAAGATTCATATTTTATTGAAAAAAAAATATAATTATTGGTGTTGCTACTTGGTAGGAAAGAAAAATATTGCATTCTCCTTGATAAAATTTTAGATGGATATGTGATGGGGGAGTAATATGTTCAAGGACTTCCAGTACATGCGGCAAGGTAATTATCCCTTACTAAATATCATCGTTAGTAGTTTTGAAATTATAGTAATAAATAATTACAATTGCTTATGCGTATCTAGTTGTTCATTAGGTCCTAAAGTCAATACTGGACGGCCCACATCGAGGCGTTCGACTATCGCTTAAGAAAAAAAACTTTTTTCTTTTTTATTATATTTTTATCTTCTGAGTAATTTTGGTATTTTATTTAAATTTTATTGTTTTGGTACTTTATTTTATTTTCTCACAAAATGGTAATATTAATAAAAATCCTCTTGCCAAGCTTTTTATAAAAAATTTTTATATTGCTAGATAGTGAAAAAATCAGATATAATTACTAGAAAAGATACAAATTTATTATAATAAATCTTCAATCCCATTTAGATTTTTTTTTAATAATTTAACTATCCCGAGGCCAACGATAGTTGATGGAAAATATGGCTCGGGGAGCCATATATAATTACCTTAAGGATAGTTCTAGCCTAAGGCGACATGCTTTGGGTGCCTTCGTCACACTGACCTTTTTAGTTTAACCAAGTAGGGCTGTCAACCTCAAGTAGTTACTAACTTCCCCTTTTTATTCTGATAATTTTTTTCTTGATTTTTCTTTCATAATATTAAAAACAAGAAAGTTTTCCTGCCCCCGAAATAGATCTGGGTCGTCGATCATAAGGACGGTCCAGATCTAATATTAAAAAAATATTCAAAAACGCCCTATGCCGCCTCGTCGCCCCTCCGCCACCTCGTCGCCCCTCCACCGTGTTGCTGCCCCGCCATCGTGTTGCCGCCCACCCCACCCATGCGTCCCAGCCCCGACACGGCTACTGTTGTGTCGCGGGCGGCAGGACGC
>JAVDBV010009956.1:0-11835 GCA_032619315.1 Piper longum
GAACTTGACAAGCTTACTCTACGTGTGATAACACGAAGATGAAATTCGAATTGCAATCAAATTGCATCGGCACACAAAATGAGGCAATACCTCCGCACGTGCACAACTAAGAAAACTTACTTAACTTAATTATCTTACTTAATAAAGTGTTAAACTTCATTAGGCAAAGGGTTTTGTGTTATGAGTATACTTAGTGAAAAATCTCATACTTAGGGTTGTCAAATGGACTTAACTAGACAACTTTTTTGGATAGACTAGATGGTGTCCAAATGGGTTAAAATTATGACCAGTGGTCCCTGACACTCTAAGGGTTTGCATAAAATTACTAAGAGTTAGCTCATGGCACAACTTAGTAAACAAGGCCCACTAAGGTCGGGCGAAGGTACTAGGAACAGTGTTCCTAGGCTATAGACCAATTTCTCCAAATCTCGTTGATAGGTTTGTAGATTCTAAATGGGTTTGGGTGAAAGGGTAGAGTTAACCAAGACAATGGGATTCAGACCAATAAAAGATAAGGTCCAAATCCTATGTAATTGGGCCTGAGGGGCTCTGAAAAGGTAGGCATTAGTCAAAGCATTTTGGAGATCGCAGGACCTAAGTGTTTTGGAAACTTTCTATCGAATTATCTATCAGGATAATTTTAAGGTCTAGGTAAAATTTCATAGAATTTCACAACTTACACTAGGCTCAACAAATTTTGAAACTGGAGTTAGAGAATTAGGTTACACCTTTGATTCCTGTGCACGCTCAAATTCCTAACTATCTAACCACATAAATGAAATTTACTTAACCCAAAATTTTACATGTTGACAATAGATAATTAGTAAGTCTTCATAAAATTTTTACAGATTTTACAAAAATCTTTGAGGGGCTTAACCAAGAGGACTAACTCAGAACATAGCCAAACATACAAGAAACACAACATGACATACAATGTTTAGGGATTTTCTTCATGCCTTTATTAAGGTCATTTTAGCTTAGCATTTTAGTAAGACATAGACAACAACAAACACACCAATCATGCCAAATAAAGCAAGAAAAGGATACCCACACAAGGGGACATAATTGAGGAAGCTACCAAATTTGCTACTGCAAGCATTAAAACCGTCACCTTTCTCCAATTTTGACTCTCACACATGTTGAAACAAGAGAAACACTCTTTATAAACATTGTAGATCTACTTTTATGAATCAGATGCAAGTGATATCATGCAAAAATGTGATGTAGAGCAAGAGTTATAGCAGCCCAACCACGACAATGAAAATTGACAACCTTGGCATGCCAAAAAATAAATTACTATTTTTTTAAGCTTGAAAAAATAATGAAATACCACGTAAATGTTCATAACACAACCATCTATACAAGAAAAAAAATCTAATAAATATGTATTTTCTCTTTATTTTAGAGTTTAACGTACGGTCTCCCGTCCTACAAAGATGGAAACTTCCATGCCATTTGGATCAGAGAATTTATGGAGGAAATCATGTTTAAATTTCCAGAAACCACAAAATTATATAGCCAAAGTGAATACATTGTGCCTAAAATCATGCCTAAAGTTGCACACATGTCACCACACACTAAAGAAGAAGAGGCTTACCTCCAATGCACCAAGGAGAGGTTTCTAGGGGCATCTCACCCAAAGGCCGACAAGGTAGGCTTGGAGAGGCATAGGAAGACAAGGAGAAGCTAAGGAAGGACGGAGAGGAGGCTAGGAGTCATGGGAGGGACGGAGAAGCCAAGGGAAAGGGGTAAAAAATGGAGAAAGGTGGGGCTTTTCTAGAAAAGGGAAAACTTGCCAGTTCAAGGGCATTTGCTGCACAGAAGGATGGGCTGATAATGTTGGAAGTAAGGCTGAACATAATCAGGAATGGGAATGGCGCAAAGGCATAAGAATTGAACCCCTAATCCTGATTTTTGGCCATCGCATGGGGGCTGGGAGGGCACCTTTGCGCAGGAGCTAGATCACTAGCACTTAGGGTTTGCACCCTAAGGCGATTGGTGTGACATCGGGAATTGTGTCATAGGTCCCATAGGTGCTAGGATCACCCAAAAAGAGTTCAAAGCACACAGCATCGAATTTAGATTCGCGAGAAACATAGTTGTACACCTAACTAGACTCGATTTAAATAAAAAACTGAAAATAAGAGTCGAGATGACATAATGCCCAGCCGGCAGTGCTGAGCATTGGGGGAGATTAAGGTCATGGCTCACACATACCATACCATACATACACATGCGACAAAAAGGGTTGAGCAAGTAACTCGATCCAATTCAAGGGCGAACCATAACTAACATTGATACGCAAAAAGCTTGACTTTTACAACCCCTTCCATATAAGGAAATTTCGTCCTTAAAATTTACGTAAAGGGATAAACACATAATGGTTACATGCCGCAAACATACGTACAAATGGCTACTTGCACATGGTACAAACATCTTTTGTAAAATCTAAGTGCAAAATACACTGTCAAAGGCACATACTGCTATTAAGATGTTTACTTGTCGATTGTTCCAATCACCAATCACACTAGCGAAAGAAACGTACTATTAACGAGGCGTACCGCCATCGAACACATAACTATCAAAACATATTATTATTGGGACATCCGTGTTGAAGCTGGTTCTGACTTCGTCTAAGACTTATATTATGCATATGTTGCATACGTAACTAGAGTATAATGCAACTGCTAGTTTATTCTTCAAATAAAACTTAAGCAACCAAACTCAACTGCTACTTTGTCATTGCAAGCTTAGGGACACCTGTCTTGATAAAATTATAGAAGAAGATTGAAAGTAAGATTAACTTTTTATAAATAATAATATATAAATCATTTCTCAAAATTATTTTCTAAATTATACTTTTTTCGGGACAGTATAGTCCACAACAATCACTAAATAATCTTCCTTAGTTTCAACTTTGGACCAGAGATTATAATTATTGGGTATCATGGACTATACTTCCAAGAAGGAAAATATAATCTGCAAAATAATTTTGAAAAATTATATGCTAATTATTCACGGAGAAAAAAGAAGATTATTAGCTTAAAATTTTTTATTATCTTTGATATGGGTAAAAAATATTTCATTTTGTAGTAAAAACAATCTTCTCTTACCTGCACACTTGCATCTTCCATGCATGACATTAACATTAAGCACAACCAATTAACTCCTTAACGTACCATACCTTAATAATAGTAGCAATATATTAATTCCAGGGAAGTGTGTGATTAAAAAAGAATTTTATGAAAAAATAAATAAATTAATTAATTAATTGAAGACAGAGAGCAGTCACGCAACACATCCTTCAATCGCTTGTTATATAATCATAGCCAGCTAGTTAGTGACAATGCAGCCTGGGCCATCCCCTTCAGCAATAGCCGGCAGCTTTGCTTCCTAATATGTGCCTGTGGGATTGATACAGACTGCACGAACACTGTTGGAAAATAAAAAAGCGTCTCATGATGTAACCACTTCAACAAAACGCTTAAAAGACTTAAAAAAAAAACTTAAATGCACTAAATTCGGCATCGGAAGAAAACACCACTTATATTGAACTTGAATCAAAACAACATTCGTATTCATAATTTAAAATTCGAAGCGTGGACTCGACTCAATATACATATATATGTAACAGTGTTTTATGAATCAAGGGAGTTGGTTAGTTACTTAGTTGCAGGTACTTTCGGCATTACTGTACGTAATGAGGGTTACCTTGGGTATTAATTTTCATTCATTTAAATTGAGCAAAAACGGAGTGTAAAGAGAGGGGACACTTTTTGAATTGAATAAAATTTGAGAATGATTGTGTAACACTCGGAACCCAGTTTGTAATTAATAGAATGGGAAATGTTAAACCAAATCTCAATTTGATTAATTTAATCAAGCTGAACTTCAGCGAAAGTGATCTACTCTATGCATCATAAAATGAAAAGTATGTTACAATAAATATATGAAATGTACAATCCCACAAGATGCTACGTGAATGATATAATGATAAGAAAATCACAACGTAATTGTTTTAAATATTATAAAAATCCCATAAATAGACAGACAAAATTTTCTTTAAAAGTCCAATAAGGAAACCATCTTATCCATCATTATATCATAATATATATATATATATATATATATATAGGTACATATAATAATAATAATAATAATAATAAAACCTATCACATTATCATATTCTTGAGAGGTCTTGACCCACCTACCATTTACATTACATGTTGACCATGCATTAAATGTCATCAAGTTATTTATCTAAAGTTTTACACATTCACCAACATCACAAATAAGCGTCCTATCGACAGGTATGTGTATGTCTAAGGATGTCAATGCTTAATCATCAAGTATGACATATCCTATCATGTCTGATGCTTAGCTAGATATAAATAGAAAATCGTCAGCAATAGTTGTCACTGGTTTAGAAAATAACTAATATCAAACTATCAATAAGAGCTAACTCTTAAGAAAATAAAAACATGCATATACTCCAACAGAACTCTCATAAGGGTAACTATTGAGGAGTAATCGAGCTATAGTGTGGATGGCATCCCGAGATGACTGGTCTGATGCCTCTCTTGGCATTTTCTCATTTTCTTTGGATCCCTCGGGACTACCAATATATCCTAAACCTGCGAGGGTGTCACAAGCGGAAGGTGGGAAAAAAGAAAAGAGCGGCGGCGTTTGGAGGAGGAAACCAGGGAAGAAGAAAAGAAGATTTGAAGGCAATTTTGTAATTAACACTTAACTTCGCTCCCAACTTAAGTTAATAATAATAGTTAAATTCTAAAAAAATATAAAATAAGTATGATAAATTACTATAAAATAAAATATGCTCAATTAAATAAAATAACATGATCTAAACCTACCAACCCACCCAAAATCCTATCTAACACCTCCTAACACTATAAACAACCTAATTCTAATTTCTACGGTCTAATGCATGAATTTAAAAAAATCTAGCATACTGTCATATAATCTGATAATTCATTTTCCTCATTGTGTTGCTGTGTTACTGACATTATCATCATATACTCAGATACACTTGACCCTTATGGCTCATAACGCATGACCAGCTTCGACTCGGCCCACATGTTTTGAAAATGACTCAAATAAGACCGGCAATTGAACTGATTGGTTCACGAGTATAAAACCCTAACTCAAGTTACGAATATTACAGTTTGTGTTTTCCTCGTGCGATAAGTCTGCCATAGACGATCCAAGGGATTGAGCTGGGTATGTTCGAATAAGGGTTTCGATTGCAGGTAAGTTGCTATCCTTGTCCTTGTGAATTCTCAAAAATAGCAAAGGGATGGGGGGAATCGAAGCTCATTTCTATTCCCCAAGAGGACCTAGGTTTCATCGAGACATTAGAGAAAGGTTGTGGAGAGATGAGCACAAACAAGTTAGAAGGGGAAATCAGTAGCCTCAACAAGTAGGTAACAGATCGGTTTGGCCAAGTCGAGAGGGTGTTTGCAACAATACAAGACCAAATTGCTCAGACCAACCAATAAATTGTAGCCAAGTAGTGAGAGAGTCAGAAGTCCGCATCATGGATGCGTCGATCTTAATTCTGTACTAACCGTCTATCGTACTTTAAATCTGATAGTTTCACTTAACTCATTTTAATATGCCTCATAGTCAATATTATACAATCATGTCATGTCAATCTCTGGTTTTTAATATTTAATTACTAGTCATATTGTCCAATCTTTATTCCATTTCCTATAGTTTATACCATATAGCCTAAGTGTATTCTTGTATCTTTCATACAACTATGATACTCAATTGTACACTCCTCTATCCTACCGCTAACTCACTATATCATACTAGCTTGGCTACAACAGTGCCACTTGGATGATGGTTGAGCTGCTCGAACGGTGGTTAAGTTGCTCGGATGGTGGTCGGGCTGCTCGGTTGGTGGTCAAGCTACTCGGATGGCAGTCGAGCAATTCGGATGGCAATCGAGTGACTTGAATGGCGGTTGAGCTACTCGGACGGTGGTCGAGGTAGTCGAATAGTGGTCGAGCTACCTTGTGTACCTGCAACCTAATATAAGATGACTTACTCCCAAATTCTACTGGCTCATAAGCTGTCTTATCTATTCTGGCTTATTCTTTACCATAGTTGTTTAGATGTCATATCACTTTGATGCTGCCACCTATACCTCCTAACAATCCTCACTCAAGTCATAATGGTCCTGGCCAAATTGTTATGACTAACCATGCTCAATGGTCGTGAGTTCCATGAATTCTCTTTGGTACATAAGTTCCTATACTGTAGGTATACTTGTTGTGTACCTATGCTCTGAGTTAAGCAATACTGTACACGCCATATCATCTCATCTATGTCTGGGCATTATATGACCCAACTACCTTTGTTAATCTATGATCAGGGATGGACATAATAGTAATCTATAGGAAATGGGTCCACTGCTAACCTCTGGTTGCTTATATATCATGAGAATTTCCTTATGCACTACTCTTTACATTTCTGTCAAACTCCAACTGCATAAACTTGTCATTTAGTCTGCATTACATGGTTCTATTGGTAGATGATTTCAGCATACCCAAGTTCAAAAGTCTTTATGTGGTATGTGCTTACTGCTTTATCTTTTCCATAATAGGTTAACTCTATTATTTTTGTGGGAAATACCTAATCATAAGGATATAACGGAGTCCAGAAAAAAAACCCGTCAATCACTCATTCTTACAACATGCATATAATATACCTCACCTTCTGAATGTTAGCCGTCTTAATTATTCAAGAAGTCGATTATAATACAATGCCATAACATTCCAATTTGGCCTACAGAAGAGACTGAATCTTCATGTTATAATTTGAAAAGCTATTTGTTGGACTACTAGCATGCAACCTTTACGGAAGCGCATCTTGACCCTCAAAGAGGCGTAATATGGTAACCCTATAAAGTTTTCAAAAAATGCATGATGATAATAATAACATAGAATGTTTTTATAGTATAGGGCTCCAAATATGAGTACACCGAGTCACGGAAGAGGTAGCGCCTCTCTGACAACTAAGAGGGAGAATTTACAAATAGAATGATCACTTTGGGCTTTACGAAGGCAACACCTCTAATGTAGTTAAGAAATAAAAATTTTAATAATGGAGATGGAAGATCCGGTACGTATACTTAGTTTTAACCTTTGAGTTAGGTAACTTATAATTAAATGACGGAGATCTTGCAATAAAGTTTAAAATTAAGAAGTTTCTCAAACTGAACTGCTAGTTTGTGATCTGTCTTGATAATAATATAGAAGAAGACTAATAACAACATTTACTATGTAGGTTACAACTTACAATAGCTATCAATGACACAACTATACAATGTTGCTAGCTCTAAAGCAACAACTTACTCGGTATACAACATGTCCAAAAACTGTATAATATAATGTTTTCTTCTTGACAGCTTTTCAATGATTTGCACAAATAAATTTCAGTAATTTTACTATGTTGATTTTAAAATTCTTTTTTCACTAATTTAACATCACAAAAAAATAATATTATCCCACAATAAATTTAGGATTTATTTCTTCTCCATGGTTGAAAAATAAGTTTATTGTATTATATTTTTCAAGATTAAAAATATGGGCTTCTTTATCTTTGGGATCTTTTTTCACAATTTCTCAAAATTATTTTCTCATTATATTTTTTTGGGAAAGTATAATTCACAATAATCGCTAAATAATCCTCCATAGTTTAAAGTTTGTACCATAGAGTATAATTGTTGGCTATCATGGACTACACTTCCATGAGAGAAAATATAATCTGCAAAATAATTTTGAAAAATCATATGCTAATTATTCACTGAGAAAAAGAAGATTATCAGCTCAAATTTTTTATTATGTATCGTATGTGTTAAAATATTTCATTTTGTAGTAAAAACAATCTTTTCCTTCCTACACACTGGCATCTACCATGCATGACATGAACATTAAGCACAACAAATTAACTTCTTAACGTACCCTATCTTAATAATAGTAGCAATAAATGTGTGATTAAAAAATAATTTTACTAAAAAATATTAATAAATAAATAAATAAAAATATAAATTGAAGACGGAGAGAAGTCACGCAAAACACCCCTTAATCGCTTGTTATACAATCACAACCAGCTAGTTAGTGACAATGCCGCCTGGGTTATTCTTTTCAGCAATAGCCGGCAGCTTTGCCTCATAATATGTGCCAGTGGGATTGAAACAGACTACACAAACCATGTCAGAAAATAAAAAAGCGTCCCATGATGTAACCACTTCAAACAAACGCTTAAATGCTTTTATTTTTATTTTTATTTTTTTAAAAAACTTTAATGCAGTAAATTCAGCGACGTAAGAAAACAACACTTATATTGAACTTGAATCAAAACAACACTCGTATTCATAATTTAAAATTCGAAGCGTAGACTTGACCCAATATATCTATATGTAACAGTGTATTATGAATCAAGGGAGTTGGTTGGCTACTTAGTTGAGGGTACTTTTGGCATTAGTGTCAGTAATGAGGGTTGCTTCGGGTATTGATTTTCATTCATATAAATTGAGCAAACACAGAGTGTAAAGAAGGGGGACACTTTTGAATTGAATAAAATTTTGGAATGTTGGTGTCTACCTTGTGCAAGAAGTCTGCCACTGATGATCCAAGGGTTTGAGCTGGGTATGTTCAAACTAGGGTTTCAAGTGCAGGTAAGTTCCTATCCTTGTCCTTGTGAAATCTTCAAAATAGCATAGGGACGGGGGAATCGAAGCTCATCTCTGTTCGTGTAGGATTTTTCATCGTGGCATTAAAAGAATGGTCGTGAAGAGACGACCGCAGACAAGTTGGAAGGGGAAATCGGTAGCCTCAACAAGCAGGTAAGGGATTGATTTGGCCAAGTCGAGAGGGTGTTTGCAACAATACATGATTAAATTGCTTAGAACAACCACCAAAATGTCTCCAAGTAGTCACAGGGACAGACATATGCACCACGGGTGCGACAATCTTAGTTGTGTACTACCTGCCTATCGTACTGTAAAACTGACAGTTTTACTTATCTCATTTTCATGTGCTGCATAGTCAATATTATACAATCATGTCATGTGAATCTCTGTTTTTTAATACTTAATTTCTATTCATACTATCCAATCTTTATTTCATTTCCGATAGTTTATAGCATATAGCCTAACTGTATTCTTGTTTCTTTCACGCAACTATGATACTCAATCACACACTCCTCTATCTTATCGCTAACTCACTATATCATACCAGCTCGGCTAGAGCCGCGCTACTTAGATGGTGATTGAGCTGCTCATATGGTGGTTGAGCTACTTGTATGGCAGTCGAGCAATTAGGATCACGGGTGAGTAACTCATATGGCGGTTGAGCTACTCGAACGCCTGTCAAGCTACTTAGACAGTAGTCGAGCTTCCTCGTATACCTGCAAGCTAATACAAGGTGACTGACTACCAAATTCTATTGGCCCATTAGCTATCTATCTAGTACTGACATCTAGTTGGTTATATATCCTTAGAATTTTCTTATGCACTACTCTATACATCTCTCTCAAACTCCAACCGGATAAGCTTGTCATACAGCTTGCATTTCAAGGTTCTATTGGTGGATGATTTCAGTATACCCAAGTTCAAAAGTCTATACTTGGTTTATGCTTACTATTTTATCTTTTCCCTAATAGGTTAACTCTATTATTTTTGTGGGAAATACCTAATTATACGGATATGACAAAGTCTAGAACGGAAAATGTAAATCACTTATTCTTACATAGGAACATTCTTGGGGCGTCCCTCATATAATCTCTTCCAGAACACAATAAGTAAAGGTAAAGTGAAGAAAAGGAATGTCCGAAGGGGGGTGAGGAAGAAAAGATAAGAGAGTAGAGAAGGAAAAGGGAAATGGAGAAAGAAACAGAAGAAGGGGAGAGAGGAGAAGTGAGTGGAAGATGGGGGTTTGAGATTTTCTCTTTATCATTTCCTATATCGTTTGATAATTACTTATCTCACGCCATCTCGTGCTCTGTTTGTAGCACGATTCTAGGCATAAACTTTTTTCTTACCATAAGAATTTAGCTAACCTCCTCACATGCTTATCGTGACTTCCACTGAATTTTGTTGCTCTTAAATGTATAGGTTGATCTCCATCCATAGAATGCATATGGGCCCACATAAAAACTCACAACTGAAACAAATAAAAGGCAAACACACAAAAAGCAAGAACATACATGCCAGTGAGGTTGTGGATTGGCTCATAGGGGGTACCGTAAAGTAACACAATAATAACACAAATATAGCATATTCATATCGAACATACACCAGTACAACAATCATGACATACTATATTACAACATGCGTAAAATATACCTCACATTCAGAAGGTTAGCCATCTTAATTGTACAAGAAGTAGGCTCTAATACCATGTTGTAACACTCCAATTCGGCCTAAAGAAAAGACTACTCTTGGTGTTATAATTTTGAAAGTTATTTGTTGAATTACCAGCATACAAACTTTATGGAAATGATTCTAAACCCTTATGGAGGCTTAAGATGGTAAGCTTGTAGAGTTTTCATACAATGTATGTTGATCATATTACCATGGAACGTTCTTACACTTTAGGGCTCCTGATATGAGCACGCCGAGTCTGGGAAGAGGAAGCGCCTCTTCGACAACAAAGAGGGTAAATTTACAAATGCAATGATCATTCTAAACTACACAAAGGAAACCCCCTCAATGTAGCTAAGAAGTTGAGATTTTAATGATGGAGATGCATGATCTGGTTCATATACTTAGTTTCAACTTTTTAGTTATATAACTTATTTTTAAATAATGTAGATCTTGCAGTAAAGCAGACATTAGATTCGTGGTTACCTGGTCCAAGTACTCACAAATAGTAATTAAATATATTGAAGCATCATCACATGTCAACGCATCATATCCTAACATTCAGTCATCATGTGAGAATAGTAACCTCCTCCAGGCCACATTTCTCTGTCATTCACATACAGTTGCAACCAGATACATTTTGTGTAACTTAATTATTCCTTGTCATGTTTAAAGACTTATAGGCTTACACACCTTGCAAGCAATTGATAGCCTTTGCTTCAAAGTTAATACCCTGGGCAACATTAATAATGATAATTAAAATGAATACACAAAGAGTACATGTAACATAACCAACATAACACCCTAGGCCTTAGAGTATGTTCGAATAATTAAAATATCATGCAAGTGTACACGGTCGAAACATGTAATATAATGATAAATTCGAGTATTGTTCCCACAGAGAGATGAATTTCCTTGAATTAATTAAAGAAAATAAAATTAAGATCAAAACAAAAATAATTGACTTAACTATAACTTTAAATAAAAGGAGAAGTTAAAATGATAAAACTCGTTCTAGAGTCGAATTTCCCTTAACATGAATTTAATTTTCATCAAATCTTACTCTTATCTTCTATTCCCTCAAATTGTCGATCTAGGATAGTTATATTACATGGTGGCTCCCGCTCCTTCATGCTTCTATTATTTTGCCTCAATTTCTACCTCCCGGTGATAATTGATTAATCAACAAAATAATGCATTAAGATTTGCCTTACAATCGCATACGGTGTTATGTATCTCCCGACCATAACGACAAACAAGTCAAAAGACTCGTCGTATGATGAATTATCAATGGCTAATCTAATTAATTTCTCCCGAAATCTAATTAAACCTCATGATCGAAAAATAGGTGATCAATCTATTCTTAGCATTAAGAACATGATAATTCAAACAATCCGATTGAATAAAAGAGTAAGAGCTTGAAATGAATTCAATTAAAACATGTT
>JAVDBV010009958.1:0-10118 GCA_032619315.1 Piper longum
GGAGCGGCGCCGCGAGTGGGGATCGAGAGAGAGAGAGAGAGAGAGAGAGACGAGGGGCATGGCGCGGGACGACACGAAGCTCAAGTCGGCGAAAGCGGCGTACAAGCAGGCGGTGGTGAACGGGAACCGGCAGGAGGAGGCGCGGTGGGCGAACGTGATCGGAGACATCTTGAAGTGCCGGGGAGAGTACGTCGAGGCCCTCCGCTGGCTCCGCATCGACTACGAGGTTTCCACCAAGTACTTGCCCGAGAAGCACCTTCTCCCAACTTGCCAGTCTATGGGGGAAGTCTACCTTCGTCTCCAGCAGTACCAGGAAGCTCTCTACTATCAGGTCATTTTAACTACCTCTTGTCATGCAACCTGGCTATTACGAAAGGCTCTATTGTTGATTATTTGCTTTAGTTTTAGCCCAATGCCCCTAGCCTTTGTTAGAAAAATGGGTCATTGACTATAGTTTCTCACTGATTTCTTCGATTTGCATCATGGATTATCTCATTTAAATGCAATTTTTGTTATAATTAGTTCTCCACACTTCTATGAAATCATTTAGGGCAAAGTCGATACATATTATCCTATTTTTTTTGGTTATTTGAAACTTGGGAAGATGATGATGGAAAAAATGTACAAAAAAGAGCCACTGTCCATGTTTGCTAAATATACTGACACGAATATATTCACTTTTTATTAAGGTTTTAGCTAGCCTGCCACACTGGTATAAAATCATTAGGTTTTAGCTTCTCTATTTTGAAGAATATTGTCCTAGTTCTGATCAGTCATCCGTAAATGATTGCTTTACAGAAAAAGCATTTGGAACTTGCTAAGGAAAACGATGACTTAGTTGAGCAGCAGAGGGCTTGCACGCAGCTTGGGCGAACTTACTATGAGATGTTCTCTCACTCGGAAAATGATCACTATTCAAAACGTAATGCAAAAAAGTATTTCAAGATGGCTTTGGAACTCGCTCGCAATCTCAGGACTAACCCTCAACATAAGTCTTGTTTTTTTGTGAAAGAATATATTGATGCACAAAACAACCTGGGAATGCTCGAAATGGATCTTGACAACTTTGACGAAGCTGAAAGGATTCTTCTAGAGGGCCTTCAAATTTGTGATGAGGAAGAAATAGCCGAATTTGATGATGCTCGGAGCCGACTACATAACAATCTTGGAAGTGTGTATATAGAACTGAGAGCATGGAACACAGCCAAAGAGCACATTGAGAAGGACATCATAATCTGTAAGAAAATCTGCCATTTACAGGGAGAGGCCAAGGGGTATATTAATCTTGGTGAATTACATTACAGAGTTCAAAAGTACGAGGAAGCACAACTTTGTTATAGAAAGGCACTTGACATTGCAAAAAGCTTGGAAGATGAGGATGCATTAGTGGATCAAATAAATCAGAATATTGAAACTGTAAAAGAAGCAACTAAGGTTTTGCATGAAATAAAGATTGAGGAACAAAGGTTGAAAAAGCTGGCTAGAAAAACAATCATTGCAAAGGGAAAGCCTAATGAGCGCAAGTGTCTCCTTGACCAATGTGCATCACTTGATCTTCTCATTGAAAAGTCGAGCATAATATTTATGTGGACAAATGTAAGTTGTATTTCAACTTTCCTGTGTATATCGTCAAAGCTTGTGTATTTTCTTAATCTTAACTAAGTTGAGTTGTTTGGGACAATTTTCATTAAGCATCGTGAATTTGCTAAACGTAAAAAAAGAGTGGCAACTGAACTTTGTGACAAGGAGAAGCTGAGTGATTCATTTCTGGCAATTGGAGAGTCATATCAGAAGCTGAGGAACTTCAGCAAAGCTCGCAAATGGTACATGAAGAGCTGGAACATGTTCAGGTCAATTGGAAACTTGGAGGTAAAGATATTTTCTGAATTCTGAACGGATATTATATTTTATTGCTCAACTTTCATGGATTCTAAAGGTCTATTGTATTCATAAGTCTGAATTGTGTTGTTATGGAAATTTCTTATTTTAATGTTCCCTATGGGGCCTTTGAATGGTGAGTGAGCTGGGCATATGCTGTTGAGCAATTGCGATTATTGCTAATTTAGTACGTTGCTGCCCAATGTATGCACCTTTAAAAAAACATACCTGTGCTTTTTTTCTTAAGTAGTTGTTCAATTAGTCTAACTCCGCCCGTGTTTTTACCTTGCTAGTCCCAAGCCTGGATAAAAGAGGAGGGTTGATGTCAAGAATGACATTTGACCATAAAAATTTTGTCATTTGTAATATCATGGATCCTAATTTAGGATCTATGTCCCTGACACCCTTAGGGTATCCGGTGGAAAAATAAGAAGAAGTTGTTCAATCTGTCTCTAAGCTTTGTTTAGTACACCAGTTGATGTGCAGATATCTCTTACAAATTCCTAAAAGGAACCTGAAAAGGATAAATTGTACCCAAAAGATAGGCCTACTTTTCTTTTTATTGTGTCTCCATCATTGCTAAAATAGAATGATCACAAAAAAGGTGTGATATGTCAAGATCTAAAATACAAGTGTGTTTAGTTATAAAAATATTTGAAGATGTGTGGAATTATTTTTTTTGCCGCTTAATTTGAGTGTGTACTGTCAGGGGCAAGCATTAGCCAAAATTAATATAGGAGCTGTTTTGGATTCTGCCGGTGACTGGGCTGGTGCTCTTCAATCTTTTGAAGAGGGTTACAGGTTTCTTTTGATTAAAACTGTTGTAGATCTTTATGTGGCTGCAGCCCATTTTGAAATTAATTGTTGGATAATTGATTTGTGAATGACCTAGTTTTGTTCTTATTGCATCCTTATTTGCGTTGCAGGATGGCATCTGAAGGAAAACTATTGCCAGTGCAAATCTCAGCTTTAGATAACATGCACTATAGTAATATGATAAGATTTGACAACATGGAAGAGGCTAGGTAATGTGTTTGTATGATTGGTTTGCTTCTTATACAAGTGCACAAGAGCTAAATGATGACAGTGAAGTTACTAGACTTCCTGAATGGTCTACACCTGTGCTTTTTATTTGGTCAATCACTTTTGAAGTGCTTTATAGCTTGTACCTTATTAATCATACAACTAGATGTGAATCGACAATTTCCATACTACTAATTTCTCAGCGCATCATTAAGAAGCAGAACAATAGTTTTCCTATTAACCAGTCGGGAATGTTAGGATGCGTGAGAAAAAAAATGGAAGCTAAAAGTTGTTTTTGTCATATGATCTAGCGAATATTTGTAATTATTTTACTCTAATTTTGGTGTCTGCTCTTTATACTTCCACTCAGGACTACAACCTTCTTTCTTCCCGGTTAGGTCTTAACAGTTACATTATATTGTCTTCAAGCCATTTAATATCTTGGTTTGATAGGGCTGAGATAAATTTATGTGCCCTGCAGGAAGCTGCAGCAGGAAATTAACAAGTTGAAATGTTCTCTAAATGAAGAAGGTGAACCAGGAAATGAATCAACTCAATGCTGCTCAGAAACAGAGTCTGACAGTGGTCGTTTGTCTGATTGTGCTTCTGACTCATGTAACTCACCTTCCTTTTCAACAAGGTTGGAAATGGACCCTGTTGGCATTGAGTCTGACAACAATGCTCCTTTATCTACTCTTGTTCAATCTGGAAAAGCGAAGAAAAAATTAACACAACTTGCATCAATTGGAAAGAGTATTATTGATCCTGGCCATACAAATGAAGATTGTTCAAAAGATAATTGTAGTCCACATCAAGTTGGCCGCAAGCGTGTAAGGGTGGTCCTTTCAGATGATGATGAGAGTGGCCTCTCTGCAAAAAAGCTACCAAATTCTTCTTTTGATGATCTGATTACTTCTGAAAAAGGTGTTCATTCTACTATAAATCGTTGGTTGTAAAGGAATTGGAATTTAGTAGGGAGTGTGGTTATCAAAAAATGTTCTATTCTGTTTCTTACTGGCTGGTTTTTTCCATCTAGAAGCAACTGTCTTTTGGTTTCTACCCTTGCATCAAATTTACTAGCTGCAATACCTTTGATGCAGGAAGAGGAGGGGGGAAGCATAACAATCCAAAAACTATTAGTGCTTCATTTGAGGCAAGCTTTCTACTTTCAATTTTATGGTTACTGTGGTCATCGTTTCCTATGAACTATTAATTAAGTAAATAGCTTCTTTAACTAGACCATCGTACATCTTATTTTTTGCCTAAGGGTTAGCCTCCTTGTTATCATTTTTGACAAAGCCTTCATAAGCTATTCACCCTCTTCTATATGTTGCATAAAACAAACTCAGTGGGAGAGTGCAATGAAGATCCAAATTCAGTTTTGTCATCATTTTATGCCTATCTAGTGTCACAACTTGATACGTAAGGGATATTGAGATGGCTGCAATTCTTTTTTGCCATATATAAGATATGATTATATATTCTACCTTGAGGCATGATGAATGTGGTACCTAGAGTACCCTTCTACATGAAAAAGATATGTCATGCCTTCTGTCAATTTATTTCCAAAAACAGGAATTATAAACCTTTTCAAGGCATCTATAACAGGTTTTAACATGTCTGTTAGTAGCTATATTGTAAAAATTGATGCATTTTTTTGTCAGGATTTGGAAAAGGAAGTGACTAGCTGCGCTCCTACAAATTTTGATGAAAGCACTTGTTTTTTTAAATCTGAAAGCCCAAAGTCCATATCTCTAAATAGGAAGTTGGTCGGCTCAATTTCACTTCAGGAACTGCCAGTTACTTTTCACTCTGGGACAAGTGAGTCCAAAACTGATGGCCTTCAAGCCTACAGTACTTTAGAAGGTCAAAAGGATGCATTTTGCCCTCAAATAAGTAGTTATAGTGTGGAGGAGGTAAGTGGTGTTATTATTTATAATCTGTTATGAGCTTTCTTGATTTGTGCCATCTTATCAAACTATTATGACTATATGACTTCTTATAGTGTGTCTTTGCATCCATTAGCTATTATGTTCCAACAATCTTTTGCAAGAAAAAACATGTTTAGAGATGGTAATTAGTCTCACTTTAGCTTATTGATCAATTTGTCTAACCATGATTATCTGTATATGCTCACAGCATTTGATTCCCTGCAAAATTGTGGAGGAAATAATGTTCACAGACATTTCTTCTTGTGCAACTGATGATACACTCGACACTGAAGCCTTCAAAATTCAAATAGCATGCTTGTACTATCTTCAGCTTTGTGATGAAAAAAGGTCAAAGGGTGGGTACCAACAGTTTTCGTCCTTTCTTTTTTTCTTTGCTGCCTAAGATCTTGTTATGAAGTCTTTTGATTTGTAAAGGTTGTTTTGAGTAATGTCATAGGTTCTTGTAAGTATCTTAATCTTGTAGTACCATCGGATGTTTTGTTACAGCCACAAATGTTCCAAAGCAGTTACATATTCTTAATCTAGGAGAAACATCTCACCACAGTAACATTAAGACCCAGTTGAGATTTAGATCTCTTTTCTCTCCTTGATGAGAGGGTTTGGAAATTTAAGACAAAGATATTCCTTGTTTCTGGCGAGAGGAGGCACGAACTATAGAAGATGAAGGCATATGATTGATTGCTTTTTTTCTTTAAGAGCTTGTTGCTTACAAACTCTATTACACGATTGAAATATTAATGATTGCGTTGCTTATTATGTACTATGTTAGGTTTATTACCCATTATTCAACACCTGAAGTGTGGTGGAAAAATTCTTGGAGCATCAGAGCCACTCGATGAAATTAAGGACTATATTAGCCAAAAAGAGTGTGTTCACGTTGTTCTTGATGGTATAATGAAATTCTCTCTTTCCTGTCATACATTCATTGTCATATTACATTCTTTCTATGATGCTTCTGTATATAGGAGTGAGTGGGTTGCAGACATTGTTATTGGAGTATATATACCTGTCTCTGCAAATGTCAGCTTGTGATTGGAGAGTATACATTCTTTTTTTGACATAAAATTGTTGTCACTTTTTGTTTTGCAGGATGGATTCACAACCGTTTGATCAAACTGTACATTGACCAGTGTAAAAGGTTGTCAGAATCGCCCAATATCAAACTAGTAAAAAAACTTTATAATTTGGAGGTATCAAGCTGGCTAGCTATGTCTATGTTTCTGACTTCTTTCTTCCACTCTTGCCTTATCCTTGTTTTTTCCAGCGGCTATCTTGCTTCGAGCCCTCATATATATCTTACTTTTGCTCTTAAAAGGTTTCTGAAGATGAAGTTGTCATATCAGATTGTGATCTACAAGATATGTCAATATCACCATTCTTAGATGCACTGCATGAGCATAAAACAATATCTGCTTTAGACGTGTCTCACAATTTTCTTGGTATTGTTTCTTTCATCTTATTGATTTGTATTTATTTAATGGAGAAGCTTTTTAATGATCAGGAGGAAGTTTAATTGTGCCAGAGTATCGTCTTGTTAATTTCTTGTTCAGCTTACAATATCAGCTTGTAGTATCTCCTAGAAATGAAGCTAGCAACAGGTACAATTTTCTTTATTGATTAATCAAGTGAAAGTTGTCTGACCAAGACTCCTCTAGAAGGCTAATTTGACAGAAGAAAGGCCCGACAACAGAGACCAGCGAAACTATTCTATCTCAGCCAGACTGCAAACATGAACATTGCTATTGTTAGGACAGCGTTGTTAGGATCTGAACAGAATTCTACATTTTGCAGGAAATGGTACATTGGAGAAACTTCAGCAAATACTTGCATCATCAAGCCAAAAGTATGGTGGTCTCACATTAGATTTGCACTGTAATCGATTTGGTCCTACTGCCTTGTTTCAGGTGAGTGTACGGTGATTAGTTTGCCGACTATAAGCATCTCTGTGACCTCAGAAATTTCCCATAAAATTGCTTTGGACGATAACTGTAGCTTAGTAATTTGCTAAGATGTTTTGCTTTGGATTTACAGATATGCAAATGCAATGTGCTGTTTACTCGACTTGAAGTGCTGAATTTGTCAGACAATAGGCTAACTGATGCATGTGGTTCATATCTTTCAACCATCTTGCAAAACTGCAGTGGTGAAATTCTTATATCACATTGTTTAATTTGGTCTTTTTGCATTTTTTAGCTATGCACTAATGACTTCTTTGGGGCCTAACTGATTCTCATTATTTTGCAGCACTTCACAGTTTAAAAATAGAAAACTGTTCTATCACATCTAGGACCATTCAGAGGATGGCTGATTCATTAGATCACGGTTCTTTACTTTCAGAACTATATATAGGTTTGTTTTCTTTGATTTGATGTACTGGATTTCTTTGTCTATCAGAGCTCTGATTATTTAATTCTATCTTTTCCTCTCAACAGGTAGAAACAATCCCATTTCTGGTACAGCTATGATAAACCTGTTGACTAAGCTGGCCTCTTTGAAGAGGTAAGCTTTTGGTGCTTCTTCTCTAAGGTGTGCATCAGGTTAACAAATGATTTTTTTATCTGTTGTAGGATTTCTGAGTTGAGTCTTGATGCTGTGAAGCTAAGCAAACCTGTAGCTGATGCTCTTTGTTTACTTGCCAAATCTTCAAACTTATCATGCTTGATGCTTGGGGCTACAAATATTGGGGCTGTGAGTTATCGCTTTAGTTATACTTTATTTAAAATAAAAATAAAAATAAAAACTTGTGCAATTTTTACTTAATATTTACTGCTTATATAAGTTTTGCAGGGGGGCTCAGCGCAGTTGGTGGATGCGTTGTCCAGTTCGTCTCAAGAATTGGTGAAGCTTGACCTATCACGATGTTTGCTGCATTTTCAAACCCTTGCTAAAATTTGTCATGGTGATGGCTTACTGGCAAATCTTCTTGATCTTAATTTACGTGGAAATGTGCTTGGCCTAGAGGTAGGCAGCTTCATCTTTTTTCTTGATATGTACTTTAAATACTCCTTTTCTCAGAAAGAAAAGAAAATGCAGGGAAGTAAGGCAGTCATATCTTTGTTGAAGAACCCTATATCTTCTCTCAGAGTACTTATACTTGATAAATGTTTTATTGGGCCCTGTGGAATCATTCAAATAATTCAAGCGCTTGCTGGTACTTCTCCCCATCGTATCCTATTTATTGCTGATGACATTTACATGCATATGCTACAGTTGACTTATTCATCCTCCCTCAGGCAACGAGGTGTTGGAGGAGCTCAATCTTGCTGAAAATGTAACTGGGAGCCATGGAGGCAATTTGCAAGGTCAATCAAAAATAAACTCAAAGACAACGGGAGGCTTTGATCATTCATCAAGAGAAGCTCAAACTGCCCAGCAGGAATCATCATCCACCACATTAAATCTTGGCTGTGAAAGGCAAGAAGTAGATGATAGTGAAGACAATCCAAGTGGGTGTAGTAAACCCAACCCATCAGAACTTGACGACTGTGCAAGTTCAGGTGAAAGACGGCCTTCCACTGACCTCCAGTTCTTTGAAGAGCTATCAAAAGCCATGGAGAAAGCCACATTTCTACAATCCCTTGATCTCAGTAGAAATGGGTTCTCCGCCGAAGCTGCCCAAAGCTTGTTTCAAGCATGGTGCACTTCAAAAAACGTTGGTTCGGCAGAAAAACACGTAAAAGACAACATCATCCACTTCTCCGTTGGAAGGAAAAAATGCTGCGGCGTCAAAACATGTTGCCGAAGATATTGATCCATCAAATGGTTTGTTTCTCTTTTTCCCCCACATCAATTGGTTTGTTGATTCATGAGTTATTTGAGAAGTGCGTTCTGATATTCTAACAGATAGGTAATTCACTCTACCAATCGGTTTAATCTGTGACTTGCCAGTGATTTTTATTTGGTGATTTCATTTGAATTAAATGATTCATGTTATGTTTTTAATTTAAATTAAATGTGTTTAATCTTCAATTATAATGCAAAGGTTAAAAAGTCTGGAGTAGGATAGCAAAATTGTTAGGGGTGGAGAACGTAGCTCTTCTCCTCCACGGCCATGGCCGTCTCTCCCGAGAGCTCAGAACATACATTGCTTGTACCGTTCATGGCTCAGGGTCATTTCATCCCCTTCCCCTTCCTGGAGTTGGGTACCTCCTCATCCGCTGCGCCTCCGTCACCGCTACCATAGTCACCACTCCTTTCAACGTCACAAATCTCTTGTCGTTGATCTCCACCGACTCTCCCATCCGCTTCGCCGAGCGTCCCTTCTCCGGCTCCGACCACGGCCTGCCACCCGACTCCGGGAGCAAGGACACCGTCCCTGCCCCTTACATGCGCACCTTGGTCTTCGCCACCGAGACGCTGCAGACTCCCTTCGAGCGCTTGGTCTCCGGCATCATGGAGGAGGACGGCCGGCGCCACCCTCATCGTCTTCGATTACTTGCTCGGGTGGACGGTGGAGACGGCGAGGTAGCTCAACGTACCCCACGCCGCCTTCTCCTCCATCCGGCGCTTTTGGGACGGCGGTCATCATGGCATTGTGGCTTCACTTTCCCCACCTCAACGCCGACTCCGACACCTCCAAGGCCGGCTTCCCCGAGAGCGTTCAGCTCCACCACTCCCAGTTGCCGCCGTCGATACGCCTGGTCAAGCCAACCGATCCCCCTGCCGTTCTCGTGCGCCGGCAGCTGTCTCCAACCCTCCAAGCCGACGCCCTGCTCTGCAATTCGGTGGACGAGATCGAAAAAGCAGGGGCGGCGATCCTCTCGAGCTGCGTCGCCTTGCCAGTGCGGTGTGTCGGCCCTTTTCTCCCTCGCGGATTCCGGCGGGCAGGGAAAGATCCAACCTTTGATGGCGGCCGGTTGACAGTGTGGCTCGACGACCGCCCTCCTTGCTCCGTCGTCTACGTGTCGTTCGGCTCCCACAATAGCATTTGGCCGTTGCAGATGAGGACCTTGCCATGGCTCATCCCTTCGTGTGGGCGATTCGGCCGCGGCGGCGTGCCGGAGTCGGAGTGGCGGTTCGAGGAGCGGGTGGCGGCGTCGGGGAGGGGATGCTGGTCATGGCCTGGCCGCCACAGCTGGAGATACTGTCCCACCTGTCCACGGCGGTGTTCCCGAGCCACTGCGGGTGGAACTTGGAGGCGTGCCGATCATGGGCTAGCTGGTGGCCGTCGAGCAGGCCTTCAACTTGATGGTGGTGGGTGTTACAGCCCTAATTCATGGGTGTCATCGGGTGCTAGGATTTAGGTGTTGGTCCTAGCATTCCAGC
>JAVDBV010009959.1:0-13759 GCA_032619315.1 Piper longum
ACCCCGACTCGGTTCACCCTTGAACCGAGTCGGGGTGTTACAAAGTGGTATCAGAGCACACTCTCGGTTGATTAAGATGAATGATATATTCATAGGTGATGTGTGTGCAAAGACTGCTCCGAGTCAAGCTGACAGGTATGTTTTTATTTAATTTCCTTACATGCAGATTTCTCTTCATGATTTATTGGATAACGGTGTGTTACAACTGCAATGGCCCCGGTGGTGGTGAGTGGTACGACTTGATAGCCGACCGTGATGCAATCATGGTGGTGCCAGTCCAAAGTGGTGGCAGCGCTAGGTCTAAATCTCTGAAAATCATGATAAATCTTTGAAAAATAATGGGGGAAAGCTAGGGTTGATATGGATGGTTTTGATCTTGCCACATGGCACAATTTGAATGTCTGATAACTCGTGGCCTAGTAAGGCCCACCTACGAGTATATGCAATATGAATGGACAGAAAGTTCGGATTGAGACTGTCCAAAGTCGAAACTGACTAGAGTCTTAAAAGTGACTCTATATGCAGGAATCAAGGTAAGAATGCTAAATGAGCCTCGAACCCTCTACTCAATCAGGTGAAAAGTTACGACTCAAATCAAGTTGAGCCCACTGTGGTAATCCGGTGATCCGAAATCCCTATAATGCATGAAATTGAGATACCCTTAAAATCTCAAACGGATACTAAACGCTACAACAACCTAGATCTAGGACTAAAACCCTGGCTAACTCATAAAAATCATATGTATACCTCGTGTATATACTGATAACTCATGCTCTATTGTAGCCTACCTCAAGCTATCATCTACATGTCGGACATCCTTATAAGGCAATCTGGGCTCCATACTCATGATCTAAAAATTGGAGTGGCTCGAGCTCTCTCAAACTGACTTAAGACTGGCTCGAATTGGGCAAAATTACATGCAGGTAAAGCCCTAACCCGAAGCTATGGTTTTACACCGCTCTCCATTGTGGATGACCTACAAGCCGACATAGAATACAACTATATTGAAAAAGACCAACGTGAGGGAAGAGCACATGGAGCTCATTAGGCAAAGCCCATTCATCCAACTAGTTGAAGGAGTTTGTATATATCTTCTTACATCTCTGTTTGACAAGATTTTGAGGGGTTTATGCTACATGACATCCTCATTCCATTCACAAGGTCAAATGTGGCCTTTATTTTGGGCCTTCCGAAGAGGGGAAAGAAGCTACAAATAAAGGGTCTGCTTAATCAAATAGTACGAAATAGGCTATTTTTGGGCTAGGTGGAGGATGTTAGTTGGAAGCTCTTAGCACCTTTGGCAGCAAGGGATATGGTCCTCAACTCTATGAGGTGCATGCTGATGCATATACTATATAATTTCTTTATTGTTAGAGAGAAACTTCGCCTCAAGGATTGATTACGGGGCATAGTTTGAGAATTAGAGGGACTTGGACAATACATTTGGGTAGAAACATTGTACGAGTTCCTCATGACTTCACTTAATGAGATTGTTGCAAAGATCTACTCATGTGGAACTGGGCATCGCAAATGAGTTTCCTCAACAAGGCGTTAGTTGCCCTACAGGTATTTTGTAGTCCTAAGCAAAGGCATACTTGTATGGTAATATATAACTTATATCTAAATGGTGTACGAGTTGGATTGATGTGTTATGATTGAATACACTAACATATAAAGGAAGCCGATGGCACAAATAATTCCAAGGGCGTATAAATGGGTTGGGTTAGGATCATTATTGATGAAATCTATTAAGAAGTTCCACCACTAGAAAGGAGGTTCTACAGAAACCTTTTTACTCACATAAAATATGATGAGGTATGTCATGTGATGTGTGTGATGTTGTCAACATGAATATAATAAATATGAAGCAGTTATTAAAACAGGTTGTTTGTTAAAGTAGTCTTCATTTTGGCTATATCTCATGAGAAGCAACGTCTTCAACCAGTTGACATCGCACAAGTTGGTGTGATGCCATGCCAATACCCCTACAATTCTTGTAACGATGATTCTCTTTGTAATGCATAAAGTGTATTGTGTGTTTATAGGCTAATGGAGGGGTTGAGAGGGATGACCATGGACACTATATCTTGGACCTTGAGAAGAAGATGATGAGGGTTGAGAGTATTCGACAACCCCCCACTTAGTCACCGCCAGAGTCTTGTTCCTCTACTCCAAGGCCTCCCACCTATCACCAGAGTTCTCAGCAAAAGATATAATTAAATAGCCTATTATTGTCAATGTGGAACAAAATATTCCAAGTTTAGGAGAGGATGTGAGGTCTTAAAGGTATGAGGTGAGAGAGGCAAGTCAAGGTAGGACAAATCAAATTTGAGAAGGTGGTACTGCCATAAAGTTAGGGAGATATGTTGATGCACAAGTATTGCCAACTAACTTGGAGGATGAGGTGAGAGGCAACAAGGTTTTGAGAGGGCTGTAGAAGTAGATGTAGGGCTAACAAACTTAAGCAATGAGGTGCGGCGAGTGGATGGTAATAGAATTATGAAGGACCAATTCGAGCAACATATGGTGGAGGATGACACTCCACTAGGAGATGCAGGTGAGGCCGATGGGAACAAGCCAAATTGGAGGATGGTGTAGGTATGCAGGGGGAGGAAAGCCATAGCGACGGGGAGGCCAGACAAGGAGAAGAGGAGGAAAGAGAGGGAGCATGGAAGACTAGCTAGGCAGTATTTGTACACCATCCGCTTCCACTTTGACTGAGGGCTTGACAAAGAACATTTGGTCAAGAAAGTTGACCGAACCTATTAAAACAATCGATATTGTAACCTCTTCCATCAACTTAGACCAAGCAATGTAGAACCTATCGTGCCGGAGGCATACCGTCATATGTCAAATGATGATTGGGGAGAACATGATGACGTGAATATTGCACTATTTTCTTTTAATTTGCACTTTGTAGAAAGTCAACTAAATTAGTTCTTTTCATATGTGGATGGTTTTACAGTCATATGGACTGGTTTAAACATCATGGCAATGTGAAGCTTGAGTTGTATATGGTCTCTCACCATCCTCATTGTAAGGAATATTGACGTATACGACATACTCCATTAAAATTTTATATAAAAAAGGGTGTAAGTCCATAGATGAAGTTTAATTTTAACTTTGTTGAATTGATTACTAAGTTGATGTTTGAAATTGTGGAGAAAATGTTTGCCATAGGTAAATGCCAGATACATAATCATGTTCGCAAACATGCAAATATTGCCGAGGAACATTGACATAAAGCTTTTGGATATTAGTTGTTGCAGCTCGCTCTATAGATGACTTTTATTTTGTAAAGTATTTACTAATCTATACTCCATATGTTGACAATCATGTTGTGGCAATATTTAATGGCCAGAACCGAAAATGTCGATAAAATTGCGGGCCCTCTAAGCTGTCGATGGGGACCATGGGAGCTAAGCATACAAATTGGTAGTAAGAAGTGGAAGAACATTGCCATGATACAACCTTGCAACGAGGGCCATTTACATCTTTTCATCCTTGACAAGAAATGAAAGAAATCTCGAATGATCTGGACAATATGCTTTACCTAATTATCAAAGAGCCCAAGATACTTCTTCACAATCCAGAAACATGTAGCATACTTGTCTCTCGCTCTCTTCAAACCACCACACATGTAATGACCTGGCCCAAAGTGTAACATAATGGGACTAAGTCATTTTTTTAAAGTGGCAATCGAACTTAAAGATCTATAGTCCATTCCCACTTATAAACATGATCTTCTCCCAGTAGGTATAAGATTAGATGTGGGACTAAATTGAGGGATCTCACAGTCCACCCACCTCAGGAAATTTCATCCCCACAAATTCTACACTTGGCCCATTGCTAGCCCCAACTCACGACCTTTTATGGCTTGTGACCGAGAGCCTAGCAAATGTCCGTAGTCTAACCCGTCATCTAACATGGAACGAAGTTGCTCTTATACCATTTATAACGACACGATCTAAAGTCCAACGTAATGGGCTATGTCATTTCTTCAAAGTGGTTAACTGAAGTTAAAGATTTATAGTCTATTCCCACTTATAAACATGATCTTCTCCCAATATGTATTAAATGTGGGACTAAGTTGACGGAGCTCACAACACATGTATTTCTTGTCCAAAAGGGCTAATACGAACCCTGTCATCATGCCCGACAACCCTCAATCTCCAATTACACATTGAATGAAACACTTCACACAATACACGTCATTCCCCTTGCCTCACCTTCATATGCAAAGTTATTATCAATTGCATATTCATTAAAGTCAATGTTAAATCCCTCATGGTTGGGAACAATGCTCCATCATATAATTTATCATCATAATTGAATGACATTTCTTGATCTTGTACCAAAAAGTCATCTCCTTTTTATCTCATAAATCAATGCCATATGCGGCATATTTTGTTGATGACGCAACCCTTTCTATAGTGATGAGCACATACTAGTCATCCAGTTAGTGGGTTCAACAAATATATTCTCTACTAAATCATTGTCCAGTATGATACCATCACATGACAACGATGAACTTAGTATGTCGTTATTGTCTCTAATCTTTTAAAGATTAAAGTAGTCCTTATCGCCGCTGTCATCAACTATTTGCTTCCCCTTCTCCTTGTTTGGCAATCTGCTTTATAATCACAAAAATATTATACACAACCGGAAGCAAATCATCTAGTCATGAAGTACGCTATGTGGCTACCTATTAGTTCACTTACCTTGCATTCCTGCTTCCCATGGCTAAACTAGCATCCACCAAAGCATGCATGTTTCTTGACCCTCATCTTTTCTCCCCCATATTACACTCAAGAGCAGAGTTTCGCCTTTAATCATCATCTACTTACCTGCAAAATAAGTGTATCGAATTGGGACTCAATTATACTCAACATGTTGATACAATATAAATTCATATGTGTCAAGCAACCTATTTCCTTAGCTTTTGTTTCATACAATGTCCACACTTGCCACAATAGCTTTGTCCCCTATTAGACTCGACCTCTCTATGGCTGCTGCTTCCTCTAGAGGGTTTAGCCTCTCCATCTTTACTTCTCTTTAGTACGCACTTTTGTACCATCTCAACATAAAACGTGGTCATATGTGTTACATTAATTATATATTCGTCAAATGTGACCTCCACATTATCGTTACTTTTGATGGTATGTAACAACTTCTCAGTTTGAGACAAGGAGAGCCACATTTTAAGTTTTACATCACAAACTTCCCAATGGAAGGCAACTTTATGAATATCATATTCAACAATGTCGAATATGAGTCCCCTTGCACACAACCTGCAACAACTTCATTCTAACAAGTACTTCCCTGACTCTTCATCATACTTGCCTTTGTAGTAGTGTATGCACAACCTCATACCTGATCCATCCATCCTAAAGAAAACAAAGTTTAAAATTCGTTATATTATTGACCACTTTGTTTATCATATTACGCTACAATGCCATACATGCATGCCACTAGTTGGGGTATTATCTTTTAAGGATCACTTCCCTTGGGAGATATATTACCTACTAGCATTACTGATATATTGATAAAAGCCAAAATGAAATACAAATGTGGCTATATATCTCCAACACCCTACCATCATTTCTTTGCAATATACTATACCAATCACTTCAACTCCTTTTCTTTATTCATTACTAACACATGTCATGCAACCACTTGCACTTACCCATCATCTCTACACATAAATCTCTCCCAAACGATTCTATCTGACTATTAAACAACATGCATCGCCCGCAAGACTCTACCTCAACACCCTACTATCAGTTGTTCATGACATGACAAGCGCAAACCGTACTAAACACTAGCATGCATGCATGAGTGTTAAAAATAGCGTGTATCTCTCACAAGACTCACCAGCATGCGTCACTCACAAGATTGACGATATCATGACCACTTCCACATCTCATCTAACACAAGTATCACACACATCATAGAACACATTAATATCCATCAAAACCACCCCTTGCCCATTTCCAAACCATAGAAAACAAATTGTACAAAACATGCATGTTCTATTAATTTCTACTATCGACATCAATAATCTTCTTGCCAAAGTCATACTAAAGTATTTCAATCTCTAATAAGAAAGTTCCAAATAACTATGTAGGAAGAACAAGAGGATAACCAATAAAGATTGAGGAAGAAGGAAAAGAAGAAAAAAGACTTGGACGATGCAATATAAGGAGGGGATAAGATTGCCACAAGTTTTTCTTTGAGCCAAAGATGATGTGGGCATTACCCATTCAATCCCAGCCAACGCATTAAATTCCCCCTTCTCTGACTCTACTAAACCTATGCCCTTTTCATCATTGCCTTCTACTTCATTAACTTCTCGTTAAGGGTCATAGTTAACATTGTCATGCATTTCTCAAAAACATGAATTTTATCCATCTTGTACCATATCAAAAGAATTCGTGCATTTGTATACCTTACTATTAGTTGTTCACGGTATGACTGTTGTAAAACCTACTAAATACTAGCATGTACGCATGAGTGTTAAAAACAACATGGATCTCTCACAAGACTCGTTAGCATGCAACACTCATATGATCGACAATATTATGCCCACAACCATATCTCATCTAACATAAGTATCACACACATCATAGAACACATTAATATCTATCAAAGCCAATCCTTACTTCTAAATCATAGAAAACAAACTATACAAAATATGTATGTTCTATTAACCTATACTATCGACACCGTCAACTTTCTTTCTAAAGTCGCGCCAAAGTATTTTAACTTCTAATAGGAAAGTTCAGAGGAATCATGTATGAGGAATAAGAGGATAACTAACAAAGATTGAGGAAGAAGACATAGAAGAAAAAAGTACAAGAGACTTGGATGATGCAACATAAGGAGGGAAGAAGACTACCACAAGTTTTTCTTGGCGCTAAAGCTGATTAGTGATGTAAATAAGCCAAACCTACTTGTAAGAATTTTACGCTCGGCTCTATTCAGCTTGAACTCGTGTTTATTAATTTTGTGTTTGAAAAAAATACTCGGCTCGAAATGAATAGGTCGTTGAATAATGAACAGAGTTTGAGGTAAAGAATATTTGACCGTCTTGGCTCAAAATTCGTCGAAAAAGTACTCGACTCGACTCAACTCATGAATACTATTAAAGTCACATTAAACTTATATAACAATGAAAAGAAAATTTTAATTCTATATAAATTGAGTACGAGCCAAGCACAAGCATGAGCCTGACTCGAAAACATAGTGAGCCAAACACGAGTAAAATTCAAATATTATAAATTTTGGAATAACTCGGCTCGACTCATAATACATCAAAGGTCATCAAACATTCAAACAAGCTCACACATACTTGCTAAAAATCAAACGGAATTTAAAAACATCTATACTTAGTTCGGCTCGACTCATTTACACCAATCCAATCCCAATTAGCGCATTAATCCAACCATTTATAACCGATACCCAAATCTATTAAACTAAATCATATTATTAATTATTTAAAAGTTTGGTCGCGTGGAATTTTACCGTATCCATGGGCACGAGAGTCTCACCAAAAAAAACGTTAGTATCAAACTAAATTTATTTATTAAAATTAAGTAATTCGAAAACAAGGGAGATGTGGTTTACAACCTGCGCTACTGAATCCCACCCCTACAAATACCAACCCACCTTCCCCAACAGCCTAGCTTCCTGAATCCGATCTTGCCCCGCTCTCAAACAACACCAAGACCGGCACAGTAAAAGCTCGCGCACTTCTTCCCCGCCTCGGCCGCCGATCCCTCCCCGTCTCTATGCTACCCACCACCTCTTAGGGTTTCTACTTCCCCAAAACCCTAGCCCATGGCGAAGCCTCGCAGGGCGGACGAGCTGCTACCGCCGCCCAACGCCTCCCTCGCCGTCGTTCGCCACCAGAAGCTCTGCCTCTTGGTCGACATGCCCAAACGCCGGCTCTTCGGGTGCTCCCTCCTTCCCCTTCTTCTGCGATTTGGGTATTCGATGAACGAGTTTGTGAGCTGTTAGGTATGTCTGTGGTGTGAGTCGGGTTTATATTTTTTGTGCGGTTAGGTGGACGGAGCTGCGGGTCGTGGTGCCGGAGAATGGTGTGGTGGGTTTGCACGCCGGGGATTTGAATTTGGAGAGCGTGAAAGTTGATGGAGAGACGGTGGAGTTCCATTACTTTCCCGTTCACCGGCGGTTGGGGGATGACAGCCGGTGGGCGGCTGTTACTTGCCCTAATTCCGCAGCGGATGCGGCCGCGTCGGTGTATATGTCGTCTTTGGCGCAGGAAATGGATGCGAACCTCATTTTGTATTGTGGCGCGAGTCCGAAAACCGAAAATAAACCTGAAAATAGTGCGCCTGTGTTGCCGTTGCCGGACTCGAATGGGCATACATTGCATGAGGTTATATGTTTAGATATGTAGTTTGCCCGTTTACTTGGAATAGAAGGTTTTTGCATTCAATTTGGCTATTGAATTGATGAGTGTGGGCATTCTTATGGATATGGTCTTTCTCATTGTTTCTGTTCATTGCCTGATATATCTGACAGTGACCAATGTGTTACTGCAGAATGCTAAAGTAGTCCGAATCGATTACTGGGTAGAGGAAGCAGAGTCTGGCGTTCACTTTAATGGGAACGTTTTGCATACCAATAACCAGATGAGGCGTGCTCGTTGCTGGTTCCCTTGTGTGGATAGCTATTTGCAACAATGCTGGTAAGATCTATTTTATCCTCATTCCTGTTTATTATGGTGTATTTTAATAATAGAAGACTAAATGATAGTTATTCGATGTCTAGTTATGATCTGGAAGTAACTGTGGATTCCAATTTTGTTGCTGTTAGCAATGGGACTTTGCTTCATCAGGTGTGTTTTTCGTGGAAGTTTACATTAAGACAGTAGTTATATGTTTCTATACTTCCAATTCAAAATATTGACAATTCCCCAAGATGTAAGAAATCCTACCCTCAATCATGGTTTGCCTTTTCGCCGAATCTCAACAGAATTTCTCCCAGAATTTGGTCTTCGAAGGTAGGCAAGACAATGTGCTACCCGGAATTATAACCTTCTTGTCTTGTTAAATTTATTGTGGCTTTCTATGAATATATTGACGAATTTTGGCGGGAACCGAGATATGATGGAGTTAGTTGAATAAAGGAGGTCCGTCAAGGAAGGGCACAGGCTGGAGGAAGTCTGATTCTTGTCGGCTTTGGGTGAAGGAAAAGAAGAGGAAGGATGGGTTTATTTTCTCCTAGAGCCCCACCCATAATGGCTGCTTCCTTATCTTCAAAGCTCCAAACTCTTTTTTAGATAGCCTGAGATGAAACCGATATCCAATAAGGCAAACCTTTACCTGAAGGAGGTCAATAAATTCAGCTAATTGTGATGGTGAAAATTTCTGAAGCCGAGGTGTGATAGTTAATCCTGGACACACAAACAAACAATATTTGGTGTTGCATGAGTTTTCTTTGGTGTTGTGGTAGTTAGGGGGAAGAACCTACTTGAGAGATTTGCCCCATCTGCTTGAAGGCATGAGTAAATGCACTCCGTTTATCTTAGCCAAAGAAATATTCACCAAATTTAAATTTACTGGCACAGATTATTTTATAACCTTTCTGTCTTGGGGGGGCCAAAGTAGTATAGAAAATTTACAAATAAACTGTTGGATTGGTTAATAAATGAAGATGGAATTTATTGGATAAAATGATCACGTGTGGGCATAATTAATGCGATGGTAATGATGCTATCTTGGGTTCAGACAACCGCTCCTCTTAATAAAATACTAAATGATGCTTCTCTTTCTTTGTATTCTCTACTAGCCTAAATACATGGAACTTGCCACGTGTCTAGTTTTAAATGAGGAAACATTTATTTGCATTTGTTGCCCCCACAAAGTGAAAGCACTGGCATTGCCTTTCCCAAAATAAGCTTCTTTGGATTCTTTAGAACAAATTAGGCCTTAGATACATTATTTCTTTAATCATTCATTTTATAGGGCCTGATTTGTTTGTATGAGTTCATCTTAATATTTGGAGGGCGCTTAAGAAGTGGAACTTTGAATTACTTATTGAATTTACTTTGGAGTTTTAGTACTTGAAATACATGGATTTAATTTTTATTCGATATGGGAATAACTTTTGTAGGTAATGAGTAAGGATGATCCGCCTCGCAAAACATATGTATATAAACTCTCAGTTCCGGTCAATGCTGGGTCAATATCCTTGGCTGTGGCTCCATTTGTAGTCTTTCGTGATCATAGTACCGATGTTTTATCTTACTTTAGCTTGTCAGAAAGCTGTTCATATCTTCGAAACACTGTTGGCTTTTTCCATACTGCTTTCAGGTATGCATTGAAGTTCTGAACATTTTGTCTATGGTACTTTCCTGAATATTCAAGTCTTTAGGTTTGATTTCTGACTTCCAAGTGATGAATGAATTGTGGTTTTGTTGTGTTTAAGATTTGAACAACAGTTACCTTCAAAAATCTTGTAATGATAATGAAAATCTTTTTTGAATTAGTGACTATGTTGATTTAAAATTGTCGTTGTTTCATTTTTGTAGCCATTATGAGGATTACTTGTCTTCTCCTTTCCCATTTGGATCATACAAACAAATTTTCATTCCACCAGAAATTGTCATAACCTCTATGAGCTTGGGGGCTTCCATGTGCATCTTTAGCTCTCAACTTCTGTTTGATGAGAAAGTTATTGATCAGGTCATTTCCACCTTCCAGCTTATTTGTTCTTTCCTTATTTATCTTTGTATTTTAATTATTTCTAATAAAATGGCAAAGTATGAAACCTTAAAAAGTACGCAGATATTCAGAAAATATTATGGAATAATATGTGATTCCTTCTATTTTGAATTAGTCTAGGTGATTTTTTTAAAGTTTGCTATGCAATTACATTTTACTATTGAGATGTTAGGAATATTAATTAAATATGTTTGATAGTGTATCGTGTGCTAATATGTTATTGTTAACTTGTTCCTAGATGGGAAATATTTTGGAGTTTGAATGATTCTTCTTATCGGTTGTAAATCCAATCCCCATAAAATGGGGGACGGTTCTGTTTTTTTGTAGACTTATAAATGGATGAACTTAGGATGGTGAAGATGAGATGATTGACCTTTTTTTCTTCCCTAATACCTAGTTTTGTATACCTGTTATGATATTATCAACATGGACACTAGCTGATCTACTAGTAGTGGCAAGAGAGCTTTAGATTGTAAATGGACTTGTAGTGGCAAGAGAGCTTTAGGTTGTAGATGGGTCTATACTTTGAAATATAAAACAGATGGTTTAGTGGTCACGTTCAAGGCACAATTAATTGCTAAAGGGTACAATCAAATGCATGGTAAACATTCTTTCCAGTTGCAAAATTGTATACAACTAAGATAATTACTTCTTTAGCAGCTACTTTTAACTGAGAATTACACCAATCAGATGTGAAGGATGCACTTCTTCATGGTGATTTGCAAGAGGAGGTTTATGTGTTGCAGCCACCTGGATTTGTTGGTGAGGGGGAGTCTACTAAAGTGTGCAAGCTGACCAAATCCATCTGTGGACTGAAAGAGTCCCCTCGTGCTGGGTTTGAGAAGTTTAGCAATATTCTTATCGCTTTGGGTTTACAAGAGTTGTTTCTGACTACTATTTATTTTTTTAAAGATCAGCAGTTGGCTATGTTATATTGGTTGTGTATATAGATTATATAATTGTCATAAGTAGTTAAGATGGATCTACAGTCTAAACTACAGATCAAGGACCTAGGAAGGCTGCAATGTGTTCTAGTTATTGAAGTGCTAAGGAGTAGTGGAGGTATATTTTTGCTGTCAAAAGAAGTATGTTATGGACATATTGCAGGAAGCTGGTTTGTTGGATGCTAAGCCAACAGATACCCCTATCGAAGTATTCCTCAAACTGGAGCTGGGTGAAGATGAGCCACTACAAGACCACACAAAGTATAGGAGATTGATAGGTAAATTGATTTACCTTGGAATTACACAACCTGACTTGTCATTTGCTGGAAGTCTGGTCAGTCAGTTTATGCAAGAACCGAGAATGCCTCATTGGAATGCTGTTGTCATGTTGTCAGGAGCTTAAGATACTTGAAGAAGTATCCTGCTAAAGGGGTCTTAGACAGGAGGTTACATGATGGTAATTCATTCCAGGTTCAAGGCTTTATTGACTCGGATTGGGTAGGGTCACTATATCACAGGAGGTCTACTAGTGGCTATTGTATAAGATTGGGAGGAACTATCATCATGTGGACAAGCGAGAAACAAAATGTGGTCACAAGGTCTAGTTCTTAGGCAGAGTACAGGGCAATGGAAAAGGCTTTTGTGAAAATGTTGTTGGTGGAGCTAGGTTTTAAGGTTAATACGCCAATGAAACTATGGACAATACAGTAGCTATTCATATAGCCAATAATCCTGTATTTCATGAGAGAACAAAACATATAGAGGTCGATTGCCATTATATAAGATACAAAGTGAAGGAAGGTGTTATTGATTTACGGCACATCAGTACTACAAACCAAGTTGCAGACATTTTCACTACAGCCCTATCCAGAGCTCGACATGATGAACTGTGATCCAAGCTAATGTTTGGATACCTATTATTCATGGCTAGCTGGGAGGTGTTGACATGTTAGGAATACAATATGTTTGTTAGTGTACCGTGTAGTAATGTGTTATTGTTGATATTGAGGAGTTTGAATGGTTCTTACCTGTTGTAAATCCAAACTCCATAAAATAGGGGACGGTTGTGCCTACTTTTAGATTTATGAATGGATAACTTAGGAGGGTGAAAATGAGATGATTTACCTTCTTTTCTTCCCTAATGCCTAGTTTTGTATATCTGTTATGATATTATCAACAACTATGTTGGTAATACACAATTTTCTGTGCCATCATATGTTTGAAACAGTATTTTGTATATTGGCTGATAAGTCTCACTTTTTATTTTCTCACATGCATATTATGTGCTGAAGCAGATTATTGATACTCGGATAAAATTGGCTTATGCTCTTGCAAAACAGTGGTTTGGAGTTTTTATAATCGCGGAGACTCCTAGTGATGGTAAGGTAGTGACTGAAGAATATTAATTTTGTATTTAATGGGTTTGCCTTCCTTTAAATGCATTCTTGAATTCTTTGTCCTTGATATTCTTGGTTTTTGTAGAATGGCTAGTTGATGGTCTTGCTGGCTTTCTTACTGACACCTTTATAAAGAGATTCCTTGGTAACAATGAAGCAAGATATCGCCGCTACAAGGTATATTTTACTTCCTGTGACCCTTATTCATTCTAATTTTTCAGGGCTGATTCCAACTTGTCTAATATATCTACTGATGCATGCTTGGGAAAATTTCATCCAATTACTATGAGAGGGCTGTCTTTTTTTTTTTAAGAAAATTTTTATTTGCTATTTATACTGCAATTCAAAATGACATCTTGTTGCAACTGTTGAAGAAAGGGTTTGCTGTTTGAATTCCACCTTTTCTCGTAGTCTGCATCTTTAAATAATGGTTAACAAGAGTGAATATTAAAACTAGCTATTAATTATTGAGAGTTCAGATGGATAAATTTGTTTGTTTCTCTATACAATGCATCTCATGTTATGTTAATATGTGTGTGTGTGTAAAAATAAAGCTAGATCTTTACAAATATCCAACCAAATAAATAGACATAAAGCACATTTAGCTTTGGTGAATGATGATTATATATTATAAGACACACGTATGTTTTATAATGTGACATATATA
>JAVDBV010009960.1:0-10995 GCA_032619315.1 Piper longum
GTGAGGGTTTTCTTTTTAATATTAGATCTGGGCCGTCATTATGATCGGACGGCCCATATCTATTTGGGGCACAGGAAAGTTTTCCTATTAGTAGCATAGCAAAGCAAAAATGCATTCCTCGTCATTAATATGTTTGCTCACGAGAATTGTGGCCTCTCGGGAGAATCGATGACTCCACCTTTGATGCACTGTCAGTACATCCATCTGAGAATTCTTAATTGGCTAGTTGTAAATAACTCCGTCGGGGCTATGAAACCAAGGATTATTCCGGATCGGGGTATTGACGGTGATTCTCAAATTTCGCAAAACAGAATGTGATACTATGAGATAGAATGCAATAGAAACAAAGGCAAGCAACGGGTTACCTACTCCTAAAAGTCAAAGCGAGTAACACATCACTCGGATTGAATATGCTGATTTCTATCTCACTCTTAAGACGGAAAATTCATTAAAAAACGATAGTATTTTTGTTTTGATTAATTCAAAATCATTATGTAGAAATCTAGGAAGGGATTCAATGAAATATATTCTTGGATTTATGTTAGATTAGTACACGTATAAATAAGTAAATCTCTTCTTGATAGGATAGAGGAATAAAGGAAAACTTTCTCCCTTAAAAATGGTATTTTTATTGTATTTTTAAAAATTTTTATGTATTTTGATTGACCGATTCTCATACTTTTGATAAGATGCTAGTATTGAATAATTCTGCTTTGATTAATATGAGTAGATTGTTATACAAAATATGTTAAAGATATTATACGATTTTAAAGATGTATTTTTATTGATTAAAGAGGCAAAATATGATTATCTAATTTATAAGTTTTTATGTTTGTTATATTAACAATCTTTTTTTATTAATAAGAGTTGAATAACATTCAGATAGAAATTAGATTGATCCATCTATCCATTAGAGTCAAATATGATCCCATTTGCCACTCAATAGAGAATATGTAGTGTATTCACAAATTGAAAACTGTAATAAAATTGGATTTGGTGGCGAATAGGTTTTTCATGGTTTTATAGTTGAGCTAGTGACACAGAGGCTATGCAGCAAGTTATTTATATATAGAACGTTTTTTCCCTAACAAGACATTTAACAAGGGAACATATATGAGGTATTTACATTCTAATTGTCTATGCTTTTACAATAAAACTTTTCTTGCATGTGTATATCATGGCTAGAGAATTTGCTACGGCAAGTACTATAGAAAACTCTTTGTACCACTTACATGATTAGTTTAAATCTTTTTAATTGAAAGTATTATAGTTAAATTTTTGAACACCTACAAAAAACTCTCTGCACTTACATGATTGGTTTAAATCTTTTTATTTGAAAATATTATAGTTAAATTTTTAAACACCCTCAATTAAGTAGAGATAAACTAATTAAATAAGTGCCACAACAAATTTACTATATCAAGTAGAGCAAATCTGGACATACATGATATGCTTTATAACATTTTGCATGAAAGAATTGAAGACATGCAACAACCTAGAATTAATGAACTCGGCAAGAAGCTTCATTAGAAACGAATGCAGCGCTGTACATCTAGCTTATTCCATCTCAATGCAAAAGATGGGCTGCAACAGGTACGCGTACTCACAGCATCAAGTATCGGACATGACAGGTTGGGCATCCCAACTTATTCCACTGGAACAGGTTTTTGCACAATTGAAGCAGGTGCACATGTGCCCACACCTTCAAAAATGAAAGGAGAAGAAACTTCACTCATTGTCAAGTCTGAAAGGTTTACAATATAGCAGTAAAGTAAGAACTTTTATTGCTTCAACAGCCTACATACCTATTTAAAAGCGAATCAACTTCCATTCGATAACATATACAACGGCTTCCTCTGCTTGTTAATTTGTGCGCGTCATGCAAGCAATTTCTCCAAGAAGTTTCATTACCCGAACTTTTTAATACAGGAAAATCCTCTGGCTTGGCAAAATGCTGCATCTTCATTTGCAACTCTACGCATCTTTGCATTGATTTTTTCAGTTTGCGTATTTCTTCATTGAGGCGCACTATGTCCCCTTTCATTTCATATATAAGCAGCATTTCCTGTGTCCACATGCATAAGTCAATCTCCTTGATTATTGACTGTTCTGATTTTATCTTAATGAATCAATAATTAGCCGAAGGACAGCATATACATGGTAACTGTTAATGACTTAATAATATTGGTTAAGATCTGAGTTGTGGTAATGTGCTTACACTTGAATGCATATGCCCATAAATCTGACGTTCTTCTTGGTTCCCCTCTTTATGCTGATGGCACCCATGAGTTGGAGGAAGCTTTGTGGGCGTTGGTGTAAATGAATCCAAACTGCCCACCTCCAGGTCTTGTTCTCCCTCTGAGATATGATCTTGGGCACTCTCGTATTCTACGCTTTCTCGCCTCTGTTGTTCCAAAAACGACGAGAGAATGCTGTCGATTTTCTGCCCAAAATCGCCAGTGAGAGCTTTTGATACAGCTCTTCTGCACATCAGCAATAACAGTCACCATGAGTACTTGAGTTCAAGGGTGAAAAACAAGCGTTTAGCGGATATCAAGACTGCAATAACTGTCTCTGTATCACAAATGGAAAAGCACACATTACCAACAACTTAATAATGTTCAGAATCGTACCTGTCAAGAAGGTTTAACAATTCCTTGTCATCTGAGTGGCGCTCAAGCCAGATATCGTCAAAAGTTAGTTGTCTTCTAGTAGTCGGATGCTGTTGTTGCAGAGCAAAACTGGTACAAACAACTTCTTCGATTGGCTTTATGGTTTTCTGCTTGAAATCAGAGACTACTCCATCTTCCATATCATCAACATCTTCAATTGGCTTTATGGTTTTCTGCTTGAAATCAAAAGACGACGTCTTCTTATATATCATCCAATCATCTTAAGTAGCATCTTTGTGCTTCAGATGAATAAAAATTATACGATGGAGGGAGGAAACAGATACTCACATGATGTGGGTTCGTTTGGGATAACTGAGAAGACACATATCTATCTTCTTTCTCCATCTCATTTTGCGAGAACAAGTTTTCAACTGCTCCAATTTCCACTTCCCGGCCATTTATTTGCATCTCTGCATCACCAACAGACGGACTCTCCGATTCAAATCTTTCTCTTGTCTCGATCTCATCTCCCTCATCACTTCCACATTCGCCTAAGATGGAAGTGGGCGGTAGTGACGGCTCTCTGGGATTGATTACTTTTTCTAATTCCCAATCTGTCTGTTCCTCGTCGGCCATGTTGAAAGCCACAGACTCATCAGATACCTGCTCCATTAAGAATGAATTGTGGCTAACATTTGTTTGTGCTTGAGAACTGGTAGAAGACATGTTGATGTTCTTATGATGTTCACTTCTTGGAGCCAAACCAGCTCCGGCTTCAATCTCCCTCCACATCTGGATCAAGGAAGACACTTTTATATTACACGTCCCATCAGGAGGCTTCGACACTGCTGGCGATTTTTCGCGAAGAAACGAGGCACAAATGCTAGAAACGGGTTGCAAACTGGAAAGCTCCCGCAGTTCATCCTCATATGCCCGGCGGTGAACACTCCCCGCAGCAGCCGCGAAGTGGCTCTGTTTCTGTCCCGAGATGTTTTCGGATTGGAGAAAATTGGATTGGCCGAGAGGAGTTCGTTTGCGCCGAGAGTTGGGGGATGGATTACCAGTGGCACAGATGGAAACGCAGGCGGGTGATAGATTCTTTGCCGTCACTTTTCCAGTGGTTTTCCATCGAGGTCTGTTCTGATTTCGGGTGGCACAGACGGAAATGGATGCCGGGGATAGACCCTTTGGATTTGCCGCCAACTTTCTTGTGCTATTCCATGGAGGTATGTTCTTATTTTCGGTGGTACATGCCGGTGATAGGTTCTTTGACGCTACTTTTCTTGAGCTATTCCATGGAGGTATGTTCTGATTTCCTTCGCCACGCGCCGGTGATGAATTCTTTGCTGTCACTTTTCTTGTGCTATTCCACGGAGGTATGTTCTGATTTCCGGTGGCACACACAAGTGATAGATTGTTTGCCGTCACTTTTCTTGTACTTTTCCTCCACGGAGGTATGTTTTGATTTCCGGTGGCGCACACGGAAACGCACGCCGGGGATAGATTCTTCGCCGTCGCTTTAATTGTGCTTTTCCATGGAGGTATGTTCTGATCCTGCTCTCGACGGTGAACTCTACCAAGCGGCAACGACGACAATGCCGGCATGTCTGCGCTTCTTTTACGACGCAACATACAGGAAATTGGAACTTAATCAATTGATAGCACCAAAAGAAGACGAAAGGAAAATGCTTGGAAGCAGATCAGAAGCTCATGCCTTCTTCAAGACCCAGTATCCTTACGTACATGGAAATCAGTAGCATCAAATGAGAAACAAAACAAGAAGCTCGTACCTTATCAACCCCTGAAAAAGAATAGGCAATCAACTTCAGATTTTGCTTTTCGATAGTGCGCAGAGAAGATGATCTAAGGAACAGGATATGAACGAATAGGAGTTAATCAGTAGTTTTGGATGGTGAAGGACAAAAACAAATAGTATCGCCGAAGACAAAACAACCATGGATCCAAGAAACTGAAAAGATCATACCTTACGAAGAGATCAACTCTACAAAAAGAGAGAAGAGTCAGTCGGTCAAGATTCTGATTTTTGCAGTAGCAAAGCTTAGATCGGTGGTGTTCAACCTGTGGATTGGATGGGAGGAGGGGGAGAGGTTTTAATAGAGAAAACTGATGCAAATTGTTTGAATGTGGGGGGTGGAAGATGGAGAAGGGGGAGTGCCGTTGGGGTTATAGCCGTTTGACGAAATCTAAGTCGGCAAAAACGTATTATGAAAAAGCGCGGGAGCGGGCGCTCCAACAAAACAAAATTTTTCTTCCTACTCAGCTTCATTTTATCCTATTAATTAATTGTAAGAAGTGATTAATAAAATGCTATTTTTATAAAAATAAAATAAGTTTGTTGAAGACAAAAATGCCATCAAATTTTAATGTTATTAAAGATCCGAAAGTACCTCATTTATTTAGCAGCAATCGGTGTAATTTTTTTGACCATTCTTCTAACTTAAGATTCCACACTAAATATAGCTGATACGAGAGTTTCGGCAGTTGCTAATACTAATTATTTCTCATTTATTTAGGGCATTAAGTTAAAAAATTAACTTCAATGCTATGTAAGATGCCAAATTCAAACTTAATAATTATGGTGTAAGAACGTACGTATAAAGAGAACATTAACATCAGTTGCAATGTTTAAGTTAGTATTGTATTTTTCCAAGTAACAAAATACTCTTATATTTTTAATTGTGTCCCTACACAAACATCATACAAAAAACATGCAAACAAAAATACAATCTTGTAGAGTGCTTGATTGCTTTGTTTAACCTTGTTCGCCTAAAAATATAAAATTGTAACCATATTCAGCAGTGACAGAGGCACTAACACAAAATTACACAAAATAAAGAAGGGAGAGTTGATCTTTTTTTAAAAAAAATGTTTGAATGAAACTATCCCAATAAATATAACCACCAAACGTTTATTTTGTGAGTTATCTCATATTTTATAGTTGTAATAAAACTTTGTGATGAAATTTTTCTAAAGTTTCATATAAAACACCCCATTACATGCACACCTTAATAGGGTGGGTGACGGTCGACCAAATGTTGAACAAGGTATTCTTCAATTAATCTAAGGAAAAATTCAATCACCCACGATTAAAATTTTTTAATCAAGTTGGTCACCATCGAACACAATAAAAAATCGGCAAAGTTATAATTTTATTTTGATTTCATGTTTTATTTTTCCTATTATAAAATACTAAGTAAGATGTTATACCATATACGACTTATATTAAGGATAAACTTTAAATTTATAGATAAATTTTTATTGAGTAATAATATATACTATAATAATTTAATATATTAGATATGGAGTTTGATTGACTTTGAATTTAAAAAATAGATACTACTTGAAAAAGAAGATATAATATAATAATTTGATTTTGTAAAATTTTTATTATATTTTAATTAGTCAAATCTCTTACTTTTTATTCGAAACCAGTCTATTTTATTAATATAAGAGTAGATATATTTCTCATACAAAATACTAATACCTCATTTATACAATCAATATCTTTTTTATTTTTTATTAGTTTCTCTTACATCAATTAACATAAAAATTAAAATCACTATTTTTATAATATATTTGAATAAATAAAATATTATATTGACAAAAATATGCCTTAAATTTATATGGTAATCTAAAAATAAACTATAAAAGTATCACCAATACTATTGGTGATTTAGTTAATCACTCATCAGTCATTTTGTTGGATGAAAAAATGTTATGTTTGATTTATTTTTATTCGACCATAATCGATTAATCAAATTCAGCCACATTAGTTTCAACGTCGGTCGAACTCGATCATTCTCTACCTAAGCCAAAAACACCAACTTAATTGACTTTCAGAACTTGAAAGTACTGCAGTGTCCATAAAGAAATAACTCAGAAATCATAATAACTGAGGTTCTAATTTGTGCTCGATATACATCAAAACCTCAGTTCAAATATGTAATGAAGAAAACAACTATGCATACAAAACAGCACATAAAACAATTCATTACTTATCCACCGCGCAATATATGCAAAACTCGATACTAGAGCATTTACATCATAGATAGCTCAGGTAGGATGGACCTGCCTCGAGGATTTGCCTCCAATCGCGTGGCTCCATTTGGCCTCGAATACCAAGTAACAGCCTTTTAATGACAATTAATTTTCTGCAAACTTCATCTATGTTTATTCTATCTTTTGGAGATGAAGCAGTGGAATCACCGAAGCTGATGCTTTTTGGACTCTACTCCAATTGTCTTCATCATTTAAGGATCCAAAATGTCAATCACTTTCTCCGGGAATGCCATGCGAGCGTACGTTGGTAGGTTAATATCAGATGTGAGCATGCCATGAGTGGGCCTTTTTCCGGTGAACATTTCCAACAACAGAACACCGTAACGTATACATCTCTAATTCTTGTAACTTCACAACCAGTTCCATATTCTGCAACAAAGCATAAACACTTTTTATTATCATTGTTACAAACATCTTATCCAAGCTAAGATAGGATGATGTGCTCATCAACCTTCTCATATTTGTTCAATTAGTTGTGGATACAACGGTGATTGAAGAAAAGTACCTTGTATGTTTTATGGGCCTCAAAAGGGATTTGCAACAAGTGTCACAAGCCTCTCTTAATCAAAAAACTAACTTAAGAAATAAGACTTTCCTATATTAACCTATATGCAAGTCGCTGACATCATCCACAACCGTTGTGGGGAAAACCCGACATAACCAATAGTGCCCTTTAAAGCTAATTTGCTCTGTTGGCTAGAGCTACAATTTGAGGTATTGCTGATTACCTTAGCCATTCCAAAGTCACTCAGACGTGCCACCATGCTAGAAGCGCATTGATAGGTTTAAGATCACAATGAACAACTGTTGTATCACACTGATTGTGGAGATAGTCGACGGCAAAAGCCACTCGAGTGCAATATCAAGTCTTTCAGCAAAGCTCAAGCATGGCAACGTACCACCATAGTTAGGCTCTTGGGAGTGAAGCTGCATCTCCAAGTCCCCATTGGGCATGAAGCCATGTATTAGAGCTTTGAAATCCATACCTTGAAAATCAATGCTTGAGCAGGATGTTAATAATTTCACAGGATTTTGATGCCAACTGTTCCTCAATGCTTCGCATTCAGCAGCAAACCTCTTGAAAGCTCGCCTGCATTCAAGGTTTAATACCTTGATTGCCCCAACCCTTCCAAAGCAATCCATATAGCCTTTGTACACAGAACCGAAACTACCACTCCCAACCAGGTTGGTGGAGGCGAAATTTTCAGTAGCTTTTACAATTTGTGAATAAAAGACCTGTAAGGTAGTTGTTAAATAGCTGCTCTCAGACATAAAAGGCCTGTTCATGATCCATCTTTTTCTGAAATACATAACTAACATGCATGATGTTACTATCAGAACTGACGAACCTATGGGTACCGGAACAAAAATTAATCTGATAGAAGAGAATCTTTTCGGTTGATGATCTCTAGCTCCAGTAGTCACCATACAAGGTGGCAAATGGAGTTCTCTTATGCCTCCGCACAACTTTTCATTTCCAGCTATTGAAACATTTGACGGGCGACCAAACATGCCTTCACTTGGCACAGCTCCCTCCAACTGGTTAAATGACAAATTTAAGGCCCTCAGAAAAACAAAAAGTAGCCAAGTGTTTTGGTACCTGCCCAGAGAAATTGTTTTCCGATAAGTCTAGCTCTTCTAAACCTTTCAAGGAACTTAAGGTGTTTGGGATATTTCCAACAAACCTGTTTTTCCCCATCCTTACAGATACCATAGTGACACAATCACCTAAAGTGCTTCGTATTGTGCCAGCCAAATTGTTATCATACAGCCACAGATTGTTCAAATTTATCAAGTTACCAATATCTCGATGCAAAGAACCGGTAAATAGGTTATCTTCCATGATACGAGAATTTAGGGATGATAGTTGAAATACTGACTTGGGCAAACTGCCAGTAAAAAAGTTGCTGGCCAGAACAAGTTGGCAATACTTGATGGTATGCGTCCAGTCAAACGATTTTCATGTGCATAGAATAAGACCAGTCGAGTCAGTTTTCCAAAGGATGGTGGAATTTTACCAGATAAGTTCTTGTACAAGTTGATCCCCCTGCAAGTTTTTAAGCTTATCTATATCGGCAGGAATTCCACCAGTGAGCAGGATGTTGTCTAATCGCAGCTGAAATAGGCCAATAAGGTTACAAATTTCTGAAGGGATGGGACCATATATTTTATTATTCCCAAAATATAACTCAGCCAATTGACTAGAGAGATTTCCCACTGATGTGGGCAGTGAACCGTCCAAATTGTTGTATGCCACACTCAACACTCCTAACAATGAGCAGTTGCTCAACGAATCAATGAAGAGCAATTCACCATCTTTTCCACTTCCTAGTTCATTTCTTCCAATATTTATAAAACTCAGATTTTCACGTCTCCCAAAATCACCTGGGATGCCTCCCCAGAAGTGATTGACAGATAGTTCAACTCCATTAAGGTGAGACGCATTAACTAGAGAAATAGGAATACTTCTCGTTAAATGATTTCTTCCCACGTAAAGTTGTTCTTGATGTGGACAAGATAGTCCCAGGTGAGGTGCAGGGTTCCAGTGAGCTTGTTACCTCCAATGTAAATCTCAACGATATTTGTGAAATTGTACATTGAGGAAGGGATTGTACCAGAGATGTTGCTGCCGAGTTCATGAATTTGCAAGCGAGAAAGTCTCCCGAGCTCATCTGGTAAAGCTCCTCCAATGCTGTTCTGTGCTAGAGTGAAAAGAGAGAGAAAGGCAAGGTTGCCCAGAGTTGGTGGAATGATTCCAGTTAGGTGATTTGCACCAAGTCCAAGCATTCCAGCCTTGACAAAGAACTCAACTCCGCAGGAACTATTCCGGAAAGAGAGTTGTCATTGAGAGAAAGCGCCTTCAAATGCAAGCATTTAGATAGGTTGGATGGTATTTCACCACTGAAAAATTTGGAGCTCAGGTTGAGAAATTGCAGACGATTGAGGCGACCCAAGTCAGGAGGTATCTCACCATATAATCTATTATGTTCAAGACTGAGGCCTCTGAGAAAGGAGATATTGCCCAAATGAGGCGACAAGGGGCCCTCTAAGTTGAAGTCTTTCAGATTTAAGACTGTCACTCTGGCATGCCTACGGCTGCAAGGGACTCCTCGCCATTGACAGAAGTGGAGAGAGTTATTCCATGAGCTGACAACATGAAATGGATCACTTGTCAATTGATCCCTGATTGATAATAGAGCAAGTCAATCAGACTCATTTTTCTGCATATGGGGCGCTGCTGAAGACACTAACGACATTACTTTGAGAATGAGTATGTAGCAGAATGAGGATGAAAGGTAGTATTATGAACTCATTTTTTTCAGATAAGAAAGAAAAACTATTCTCTGAATCTAGCTTCTTTCTTTAGTACCTTTTAAATTGCCAGTACAATGTGAACATAGATAATGCCATGACCATTATCACTTTTGGAAATTACATGTTCAAGACTATCATCATCACAGTTATTGAAAATATATGACAATAAATACTGTTCAAACACTTGTGGAAATTGCACGTTCATGACTATCACCATCATGTAGTAGAAATATATGATGACAAACGTTCTTCTAACACTGGTGAGAAATTGCATGTTCATGACAATAACCAACAACTCTGTGGAAAAACAAGATGGTAGATACTGTTCTAACACCTATGTAATCGATGAAGATGTTCACACCTCATGTTCAATGCTTTGAATAGACAGGTTAGCATCTTTGTAATGCTTCTGGTCTAATTGGGTGACCATAGAGCTGATCTCTCACTGTAATATAGATTAAACTATAGAAGAGTTTGACAATTCAGCTGTCATTAAAGATTGATGGTATTGGATAGTGATTTGACAGTAGAAGACTTGGAATAGTGTCAAACTTCTGGCATTGACTTGACGCTGGAAGAACTAAATTTAATGAGAGAGACTCATAAAAAATTCCGAGGAGATAACCATAGAGCGTACTTGCCAAAACCTTTCTGATAAATCCTTAATAGCACGGTTTAGAGTTACGACTTCAGATTCCATTTGAGTAAAGTTAGGTTTAATGGGAATCTTGATTAATTAAGCAAGGTGTATCGATCTAAAGTAATTTGGAACTCATGACAAGTGCATTAATAACCAGATGTTAAAGTTTTACCATTAATAAGCGCCTAATCCAAATCTAGACTAGGATCCCATAGACAAGAGAAGCAAAAGAAAAAGATGAGTGGAAATAGAAGCTGTCATTAAGAGGAGAGATGAGAAAGGTTCTGTTATTGTCATTAGGAAGACTCTAAAATGATCTCCGTTCATACGAATCCTTCTTTTTTTTTT
>JAVDBV010009963.1:0-10095 GCA_032619315.1 Piper longum
GCTCATTATGCACTATTGATACCGATATGGTGAGTCAATGGCAAATATTGGTAACTACAGGCCGTGGGCCATGCAGCATGTGTGCGCATACATGGGATTGTAGATGGATAGGCGGCCACCCTCCCAGCATAATAAGAGCTCGACATAGGCTCATAATCATTAAAAGTCTTATGAAATAATGATAGGGATTATATTGACTTGTTTTATTTAATTATATGGCTTAGTTGTTTTATCACTGACGCGAAATGTCCTCCGTAGGTGTGCAGATTCAGGCGGAAGATTGAGAGCATGGTTGGTGTTTCTTTTACCAACCAAGCTCTAGAAAATTGATAATGACTTGGACTTCCTCTTTACATTATTTGAGTTATAAATGTAGCTATGGGAAACAGTTAAAGGCTGTGGGGCTATGCATTGGCATAGTTAGTTATCGTTTGTTTATGTTACATCTTATAATTAACATGGTAGGATTTATTCTATGATAAATAAATTGCCCGAATTATTGTCGGGTTATGATTTATTGGTTAGATTTGCATTGTTATATTAATTATATTGTTGGGTAACACCTAGCTGGTTAAGCGGGTCGTTACAACAGTTCCATAGGGCTCTCCTCCCTGTGTGTCGAGTTGATCTCTGCTTCACTCCCTTTGTGTCGAGTTTAACCATGTTTTTGAGATAGGACGGCATCGACATTGTTTTATCGGATCTCTTCGATGTCATGTCATTTAGTCGTATTTTATACACATGCTTAATAAAACTATAAGGGTGAGATCCTTTTTTAGTTTTCGAAATGAAGCTTTAGAAATAAATAATAGAAGCCTCTTCCCTAAACATATTATATAGATACGCATACTTTTACAAATTTGACGAATAAGAAAGTTAGTGGTATGGAGATATGTATGAACTGCACTAGAGCTCCTTCAAACCGGCAGTGCGGAGTATGAGGGTAATGGCTAACGCAACATATTTTTGAAATTTGTGGCATTAACTTAACCATTCCATTTGTCCTTTGAGTACTGTGGCGGGTGTACATGAAGGATGTGAGGGTGTAAAGCGTATTATGTATGAATATGAATATTAACCATGCATGCGCACTAACAGTTGTTTAAGTATGTTTCCTTGCCGCATAGTGTGAGGCAATTCTGAAGTTTTATATGTTTTTTTGGATAATGGAATGCCTATTTGCCAGTTTGTAATAGTAATTTTTTGGACCAGCACTAGTAACATTTGTTACTGATGTTTTTTGTATTATATATGTAGGTCTTGCAATCGTTAGTCAATTTTGGTGGGATGAAAGATAAATGCTACACACATATGAACTCATTGCATTTATTTTCTTTCTAGCTTTTATTTATATTTGATGTATTTTGACGTTTATCTAACAATGTCTTTTATTCTCATGACACCAAGCGGGTTTTTTCTATCTATTTTATCAATCGAGTATTATCGACCAATAATTTTAAATATGACTCGACTCGATCATAACAATTCTGATTCAATTTTTAGGTAAACCAAAATTGGGTGTTACAAGCCCACTTAACACGAGTCATTTAGAAAACTATTTTCCTGATTAATAATTCTCACGGATGAGATCCCTTAAGTCTATTTTTTAAAACAAAATCCACCTCAAACTGCCTTTGGGCCTACTATATAAATCTCATCTCAGGCTTATGTATAAATTTATTAAGTTTTGAGTGAGACAAGAGATGATGAAATCGACTCTACGTACCATGTGGGAGGCAAGTGCTAGTAGATGGTAATGATACAATAAATCAGAATGACATGATAGATATGACAAACAGATGGGTCAATATCCAGTACATGTAAAATATTTAGCTGATGTAACTATAGTATGTTGTGAAATGAAGAATTTTGTTTGTTGTAATGTTTATATTTTCTTATATATATTATTGTTTTGACAGGTTGGCCCCTCGTTGCACTTTTAGGAAAAATTCTATCCATTTGGTTTTGAGAAATTTTATTGATTTTATTGTAATTATTTTTTAGTGTGAATTGTTTGTCATGTCATTCATATAGTGTCCTATTATTATTTTTGCATCTCATACATGGATGACAGATTTTATCTTCCATCTTAAGACACTCAGGGTAGATCTATTCGTTATAGGTTAGGTTAGCCAATTTAATCAGGTGACCCATAACATTTCGGTTCTATTCTCGATTGAGCTCGATTTGGGGTGCAGCAATACATATGCACGCAGAAAAAATGGTCAGCAAGCAACTCAACTTGGCTCATGACAAAACCAAAACTAAAACCATCGGATAAATAGGTCAAGTTTTATATCCAGCTTGTTCACCATATGTTCACCATATGTTTTCCTTATAAATTTACTTATTAACTTACTTCTTTGTCATGTCCAATCAAATATTTATAAACGGATTCCTTACACCCTTACACAAGTTATTCCCAGTAAGGAAGATATTTTTCATTACCAATGAACTTTGTAATTTCTAATGAACCATGTCTTTGATCAAGACCAATTGTCCAAAAGATAGTTCTTGTCCAATCTCCACGTTTTTACTATTTGGTTTATCCATTAAATGGTAAAAGTTATAACTCTCATTAAAGAAATTTGATTAATGTGATTCTTAATTCGTTAAATTTCTTAGAGATTCTAGTTTCAACCCTACAAATTTCAGAATTTTTGGTATTGCAACAAATGTTTCAACCCTACAAATGTTTTGGAGTTATGAATTTTTTAATAAAACATGCTTAATTTATCCAAACTTAAAGAATTCAAATTTCCAACCCTACAAATTTTTTATAGTTTCAACCCTACAAATGTTTGGAGTTATGAATTTTTTTAATAAAACATGCTTAATTTATCCAGACTTAAAGAATTCAAATTTCCAACCCTACAAATTTTTTATAGTTTCAACCCTACAAATGTTTGTAGTTATGAATTTTTTAATAAAACATGCTTAATTTATCCAAACTTAAAGAATTCAAATTTCTATTTATTACACGGTTCAAACCTTTAATAACCGGTATTTAATTTTTATTTGTATTGGATTTTAACTTTTGGATATATTTGTTCTTGAGACAATAATAAATTTATACTTTCTATTTTTAGTTGAGTAAAATTTTTCTTTGTACTTGAAGCATAATATGATATATAGTACATTTTGATTTTAGTTTGTTTGGAAAATTAAAATTTGGTGGAAATATCTTTTTTGGCCATGAAGGTCAATATTATAATAAAGGCTAGCCAACTAACAGGAAATATGTTTTGGTTGAAACCTTGGCTAAGGGGATAGACCACAATTGAAAACAGGGCTGAACTTAGTTGCCAGTGTGGTTAGGACAAAGTTTAGATTTTCTGGAGGAGGGGTAAGTTAGAGAATGGAGAAATATTTGAGAGTAAATAAGGAGATGAGAAGGATGGAAGCACCACTTTTTTGGCTCCAACCCTAGGTTGGCATCCTCTCTTTTCTCTCCAAGGTCCTCCGTCTCTACCTTCTCTCATCATTCTCCTCTTTCTCTCCTAGGTTTTGGTTCATGGAGATCGTGTTGGCGAATGTTCTTGGAGAGGTTTGATCAAAGATCAAGTTAGTAATTCATCATCATCAAATGTGCTCATTTTTTTTATGATTGTAATGCATATACATGATTTAATATGTTTTATTTTTATTAATTATGCATGTACACCATGATTAGGATGATGAACTCAATTTGGGTCAAGGCAATTATGATTAAACAACATAGAATTGAAGTTTATGTTTGATGTTTATACTATTTTTATGAAAGTTAATTTTAAAGAAAAAGGAAATTTTGAAATCAATCGAAAACCTATTTTTTTAAATAAAGAATTGTTTTAAACTATTAGTAATGATGTAAAAAAGAGTGTAAAAAGTTCCCTTCAATTCTGAGATGATTTGATATGTTTTTCGTTAAAATATAGTTAAACTAGGAAATATATACCTTCGTTGAGAGCTTTAATCGAAACTTGAGAGTTAGATGCCTAAATTAAAAATCCTTTAAAAGGAATTTCATACAATGTGTTGGGAGGTTTAGAGTTCAAATTTCATAAAATTTAGAGATTATTTAAGCCTAGAATGATTTTTTTAAAAACATATCGCAACGAGCAAGCCCAAGCGGCCTAAGCAGAGTCTTGAGAGCCAAGCATTCTGCGATTGCACTTTTGTGGCATAATGCCATCACCCAAGCGACCTGACACGAAGCGTCTGAGCACCGAGGTGGCTGTGACACTTATCTGATTTTGATTTTTGACTGTTGTTTAGTAAGGATTAATACTTTAATTGAGTTTGTTTAATGTTGTTAATGTGTGATTATGTGATTATGAATGATGAATGAATAAATTATCATTTTTGGATGATGGATGAATGTTCATAGCATGTCATGCATACACATTCAAGTATACTAGTTCGGATAATAATATATAGTATTGTTTCATTACTCTCTAGAATAAAGTGTTGTTGAGATGCCTTGAATCTTGGAAAGACAACTTTCGGTTTATTTTGACGTCACGTGGGAATCTTTATGATTCCTTCGATGATTTTGCATATCGAATCGATTAATCAAATCGTGATTTAAAGGTTTGGCACGTGAAAGGAAATTAATAGGATTAAGTGACATAGATGTTGAAATGAAAACAAAAATATGTTGGTTTTTATATATTTTTATAAATGATTAAGCCCAAGCAATGTGGGGCAGCCTACGCTTAACTATAAATAAATTGGGATCAGCTAAACCAACGGGTCATATCGATAAAATTTCGAGAATCCATCTGAAGCCAATGTTAGAGTTAGGAGACTACTGTGCATGCGACGCTTATGATCATAATGTGGGGAGGTAAATAGTGGGTGGTGTGGTTCGTTTAGCCATATATATCCTAAGAGTTTTGATGTGAACATGAAAATCACTCGCAAGTATGAGTGGATGACACATCTAAGATGTAATTATATAATTGTAATGTTTTTCTATGTTTTTTTATTACTTGACGAGGATTATGGAGGAATTCATATCTGGAAACCAATCTATATTGTTATTTAAATGGCTGAACTTAGATAGTTAATGATATATAAACCTCTAGATGAAAGTAGATAAATGACATTGAGGGCTGAGGACATGTAAGAATTCATGTCTAGACATCACTTCTAAAGTTGATATTAGATTAATTAAATGGTGTATGATTAATCTAATAACAATATAATTGAATAACTTGTATTGTTGATATTAAAAATTGATTAAGATATGGATAAATTGTTGGTATTTAAAGTCAATTATTTTATGTTGAGAATTACTTGTGATTAATCATATTTTTTCTTATTATTGGTACTGAGCAAACTGTTTATATTATTTGTAGATAGTGGAGATTTAAAAGCTAAGGAATGAGATGGAAGAATCCAACACGTAGAGTTTTATATACTATCATGTAGTAGACTTTTCTTTGTTGTTTTGGTACGTGGACTTAAATATATTATTATATTATTGAACTTATAATTACTCTATATTATGGATATTGATAACGATCGACACTATAATATTTTAAATATTGGTCTCCACTTATGATAAACTTTTATTATGTTTAATTATTTCATTTAGTAATGGCCTGACCCTTGGATTATTACTAATATGAAAAGGGGCAGTCTATTACAAAAACCCGTCAAAACTAAAAGGAGTTTGGTTGGAGGAGTTTTACCACAAAAGAAGAGAAAAAGAGAAAGAGAAGAGAGGAGAGAGATAGAGAGGTGAGGGACAACTTAGGATTGTGGTGGGAGAGGTTGACTTATGAGGAAAAGCCTCTCTTATATTTTTCATAGCCTCAATTATGTATTTATATCTTCCTTGTAAAGGAGACGAAAAGCCGCTCTTATATCTCCATATCACCGTTGTAAGGGAGAAGTAAAGCTTCTCTTACCTATCCATGGTCCGTTTACTCTTTCTTTCGTAGGAGAATTACTTAGGAGTTTTGCCAATTATTTAAACCATAGACGGTTTAAATACCCAAATACCGATATTTGTCCAATTAAACTAGTGACCAAAATTAAGTGTAAACGCCTTTCCTTGGGCACTCATTCTATATTTAACACTTAAACTCATAAATTTTCAATGTAGATCATAATAATCAAGACTATCTCCACAAAGAAATTTTAACATTAATAATGGTTTAAAGAGACCAGTTATTAAAGATCATCCTTGAACTGACGCTTGGGTTATTACAGGTGATGATGCCTGGCAAATATTTAACAGACTTTTGCACCGTTCAATCACCACTTGGCGATGGCGACTAATGCAACATGGTGGCTTGGACGAATTTTGGTTGGCATAGACATAAAATTATTTTGGATTCCCATGTCACCTGGTTAGGAATTGTTTCTTTTACTTTCAGCCTCGCATGAGATGGTTGTTTAATATTTTTATGTTTTTCTGGTATCTCTATTGATTATTGTACCCCATGTATTATATGAATATTTTGGCTAGTGGTGAATGAGGGTGAACCAAAACTAAAGCAGCGTTAACTGTCATTGCTAAGTGGCAAATGAGGGCGTACAAGCGTGTAATTACCACCAAGCACATTCATTTCTGTGACCCTGACTCGGTGATGACCTATGGGCATTGTCATAAGAGACGTGACCCCTATGTTGCATGCACTTACGGGTAGTTGCACGCGGTTTGGTTGCTAGATGCCGTGTGTTTATTTTGTGTGTTCATCTATTTACTGGTTTATGTGGAGATCATTATTACTTGTGACTTACTGTGTATTAACGAACCAATTATTAGAAAACTGTTTAAGGGACACGCGTGGGATGCACACAGGGGAGAGTTTTTTTACCATTTTACCCTCCTTTTTTTTTCTTTTTTCATAGTTTGCCCTCTATTTTTGTCTATGTCCCTTAGGGGCCGTTGATTGGCATAAATATAATGTAAATGATGTAAAAATTTTAAGATGACCAATCTTTTAAAGGTAGATATATGTAATATATTTCATACATAAAGTTATATTAAGTAAATCATTTTATAACTAAATTAAGTGTGAGCACATCTAAATGAGATAATAAAATAATCATGATTACTTTAATGTGGTTTACATATGGGCTCTCCCATGTGCAATTTATTTTCCCTATTTTTCTTATCTCAATAGATTTAAAAAAGGGATATATATTTTTTATATAGGAAAGCAAATAGGTGATCAACTTGATAATAATAATGATTAATTTTAGTACAAAATATAATGGGCATATATCAATTTTTCTTAAAAATTTATTATATATATATTACTTTTAGTAAAGTTGACCATTTAAAATTTTTATATCATCTGCATCTATTTCGTGCTAACCAAATAGATTTAAATGACATTCCTAATAATTTGTGGTACGAATGTACTTGTGCCTATGGAAATTGGGTATGGGATGGCATGCAATTTATCTTGCATGGTTATGACTTATTAGTAAGATGCTTGTGTTTATTTGCCGATTAAATTTGTTGGCCCTATCATAACTAAACACGCACTTTTCTATAGCTTTACTTGCCTCGTGCATATGCATATTTTATTGCCATGCCACTCCTAATTTAATATTATTAGGTTGTTTCATGTATTTTCGTCTGCTCATCATGTATTACGTGTCTTTGATCGTTACATTGGATGTTTGTATATTTATTAGAAGCTTTCTATTTTTAAGATGTTAGGAGGGTTCAGCTCAATTGCATTATGTTCAAGTTTTGTGTGTTAATCAAATAAAGATGTAACCTAGTTTGAGGGTGACATTTTTTATCCGATTATTGAGCAAACTGGAATTGGGGTAGGACATGGCTATCAGTTTCCATACCGGCAAGGGTTAATTAACTATAGTGTAATCGCAATAAAAGTTTGGCATCAACACCAAACACGTATCAGTTGGAATTGGGGTAAGACTTCAAATTTTCGCTATAATAGCACAAGGTTTACAATATATGTTGGGTTCCCTCCTCTCACGCACCAGGAGAAAATCTATAGAATTTGTGAAGTTGAAGAGTCTTTTTGCTTCATAACTTTTGGATGTGTCCGTACTTGGACGGAAATTGAAGGGATTTTCTTTGGTATATTTAAGCCAAACTTGAAGTGGTTATTTGAAAGAAAACAAAAATGATAGAGAGATGGTGGAAGCCAAAAGGGAGAAAGAGGTGAAGGGCTGATTTGGTGTTGAGTAGAAGATCAGAGTCCAGATTTCTGTTAGGATCGACTTATCATTTTATCATCATCATTCACAAGGTTTCCTTTTCTCTTGTATTAATCATCTAATTTATTGGTCATTGTTTAGATATGTATTTGGGAGTTTATTCTCCTAGGATCCACGTAAAATTTTGCATTTCCTTTACTTTTCTGGTTGGTTTGCTTGATTTTCGATCTTTATTGTCGTCGATTCAGGAATTTTATTTGTACTAAATTCTAATAAGTGGTATCATAACTTGGTTGCCCGACTGTGATCATTTTTAGATTGTGGTTATTTTTCTATCTATCTGGAGTTTGACAAAATGTTAAAAAACAATAAAATTGAAATTCTCAAATTTTGGGAAGGCTTTGTTATGTGGAAAGTGAACATCTGTGTCATACTAGTAAAAGATGGATGTGCAGTTGCCCTAAAGTGGAGGTGAGTTAAACAAGATGGAATGGCATATGTTCAATTTGTAGAGAAGGATAAGATTGATTAGGATATATTCTCTTAGCTTTGGACAATAAGATTCTCTCTAATGTGAATACAACAAATACTACTGTCAAAGAACTATGAGATAGTTTGAAGAGTGTATATGGATAAGCCTATGATTAAAAGATTTATATAAGGCGACAGTTATATAATTTTAAGATGAAGGATAATGTCTCAATTCATGATAACCTTAATGAGTTCAACACCTCATTAATAGAGTTGATGGGCGTTGGTGTGAAGATCAATGAAGAAGAACAAGCCATTTTGCTTCTTTGTTTGATATCAGATTCATGGGACAATTTAATCATGATTTTGAGTCATGTTATATAGGTCATAATGGACTCATTAGTTGCATCACTTCTATCAGAGGAGTTGAGGTGGTGGAAGAGAGATGAGTTAGATCATGAGGTAAGAGTGCATCTATAAGATATTAGTGTAGAGATTAATCCAAGCCAAGAAGGAACTTAAGGTGTTACTATTGTGACAAGCCAGGTCACATGAGGAAGGATTGTGTGGAAACTCAAGAAAGATAAAGGCAAAGACAACAATGATAAAGCTAGTCATAATACAAATGTGACACAAGATGAGTTAATCACAATGGTTGATTGTGGGAAAGAGTGTTTGACAAGGGAATGCAATTCCATTTGGTTAATTGATTTGTGAGCACAGTTTCATGTGACTCCAAGCTGAGATTTCTTCACAACCTATGAACCTGCAGACCTAGGTGTAAGATGAGAAACAATGGAACTTCAAAAAATTATGGGGTCAGGTGATATGAATGTGGTAACAAATAAAGGTTACATACTTACGTTGAAGAATATCATACATATCCCAGACTTAAGAGTGAGTTTATTGTCTATGGGAGTGCATGATGATAGCTTCAACTCACAAGCTATTTGAAAACTTGTGAAAGGTATTATAAAACCCCATTTTTGGGTTAGGGTTTTACCCTATTTAAGTTTTCCCTATTTGGGTCTGTATTGAGTTGGTTTGAGCGAAATCGAGCGAAACTAGTTTCAGATTATGAGTATGGGCCTAAATGGCCGTATGAATATGTTATGAAGGCTGAGTATGCCCGACATGTAAATTATAAGATTACGATTTATGAGTGTATACTAAGGTATACGGATTTGTTTGTATATATTAGACAGGATTTTAGGCCTAGATTTAGGCCGTTGCGGCATTTAGTATCCGTTTGGGATTTTATTAGTATATTATTTACATGCATCATAGGAATTTTAGATCACTCGATTTATGCCCCTGTGGGCCCAGTTTGATTGAGTTCAGTGTTCGAGACCCATTTAGCCTTCTTACCTCGATTTCCTCCTACAGAGTCAATTTCAGGACTCGAGTCGGTTTCGAGTTTGGACGGTCTCGATCCGAACTTGCCGCCATATCTATAGTGCGTGTACCCATAGGTAGGTCCCACTAGGC